>CAMKVN010000512.1:0-27553 GCA_946474995.1 Funneliformis geosporum | reverse complement strand
TTGCAACTAATTGCTGTCCCCTGTAATAATTGCAACTAATTGCTGTCCCCTGTAATAATTGCAACTAATTGCAACATGCGGTTAATTAAGTTAATCATGTTATAACATTTAATTAATTTTTTATTTGTTGCAACATAATAAAATAATTGTTGTTACCATCTTTAGTTCTGCTTTTTTATTAGTCAATGATAATATAGACATTAGTTACGCTGCTGCTTTAACTCTGATTTGGGCCAACTTCACCAATGCTGAAATCTTTGCTCTCTTACTAACACTGCTTATTTGTCCTTTTAACTCTCATATTACCATCAATACCGACAGCTTAAACCTCATTCTTACGTATAATAGATTAATACAAACAAACGCTTTCAGATACGCTTCCATTCTCCTCAAAACTCCTTTTTATCTCTTTTAGTGCTTCATACTTAGAATTATAGATTAAAATCAGATCGCTCTTACTTTGTTAAAAGTCAAATCTCATTCAGGGAATCCCTATAATGAAAATATGGATAGACTAGCAAAATCTGCCTTGATACAAACTCCTATAACACTTTTAATCAGTCATGTTCCTTATTTACCACTTGGTTCCTACATTTCATAATTTACCCATTAACAAGGAAATCTAACCCTTCTTTAAAGATTACACAAATACAAATTATATCACTGAGTTTCTCAATCTCAAAAGGAACTCAAAATATTCTGAACTATCTATTAATTGGCTCAGCACTTTCCAACTTATCAACTTCGAACTATTGAACCAAACAACATTCAAAGAATCATATTGTCATAAGCGGAAATATCAGCTCCTTTTGGAACTTCTTCCCTCAATTGAAAGTCTCAAAATCTCAAGACCTGATTTATATGACAACAGTTGGATCTGCTGTAAATGTCTTACCAACAAAGAAACATTCGATCACATATGGCTTTGTCCAAAAAATTATCGTATACTTAATCAGATTGTGCTCAGTGTCTTTGTTATATTAAAAGAACAGCTCTTCATTCATACATCTAAAAATATTTGGTCGAATGAATTAATCACTCTAATGAATCCAACTTTCGATTAATGGACTCCAACTTTAAATCTAACTACGAAGCTCAACATTGTTGACATGATCAAAGGAATTGTTCCCAACCACTTATTCTTCTGCATCAACATTTCACAAAATGCAACAAAAAAACCATGACTATTATTTCCGTTTTTTTTGATCACATATAAACTCAAGCAATTACATTAATTTAGATCCCTAGATATGATTTGACTAAAGATGCCAGCCGAAACTCCCTCAAAATAATTTCGTCATATCCCTTACTATGTTTTTAATATAGTTTCGGCTAATTTCGGGTTTCGGGGTTTCGTCGTACCCCTCACTATGTTTTAATATAGTTTCGGCTGTTTATTAATTGCCTTTTTTGAGTTTTGTCCCTCATCTTTAGATTTGACTATTGCCACTGAACTGTGACTTGGAATAACAAAAAAGAAAAAACTATACACCAAAGTTCCCAAAAATTTTAATCCTATTAATTCATCTCTTCCTCATAACTCCTCTTCTACCTTCTCATCGATTTCTAAATTTACTAACTTATTTTACGATTCTTACATTCATGGTCGTTCATAGCCTCTTTTTAAAGCAGTAAAAACTAGTTGTCTATTTCTCTTTTTTTTAGTCATATAGTGACTTCACTTCTCATAGTAATTGTTTAGGAACATGATGGGACAACCGGTTGGTTTGGTCAGAGTTAGTTAAACCCTTCAAAGAGGACTAAGCAGCATTTACTTTATTTTTCTACTTTTGTACCCGTCTTGGGAATTTTCTTTTTTATATTGAATTTTGAATTTTAAATAAATAAATGCTTCATCGCGTCTTAAAAAAAAAAGTAGTAAAATTGATTTGATTTCATATTTACTGAATACGATGGATGTATGTACTAACATGCGTACAAATCTGGTTGATTGATCCATTGATCAATGTTGATCATGCCTAAATACTGCACAATGTTAGAATAAGTAGATGCAAATGAAGCCAGGGATTGACAGAAACTTGGTCTTCGCTGATTGGTCTGTAATGGATACAGTCTTACGTCTCACTTGGCAGGGGCCCTTATTTCCATATATAATCATAAGATTATATATAAATTAAGGAAGTGATTGACCAGAATTTAGTAAATTATATCAACGGTGATAATAAAACTGCATTGTACACCTGCAGCACTGTTTAATCAAGTTGTCACTAGGGTTAGAGGTCAGGTTCGATTCCTGAGTTGTTTGACGTTATAGGTATCAAAGTCACCTGGTTGGTGTGGTCTATATGCATAACTGGAGATTACCGTTTGGGCAAATCTTGTGGTACTATCCCATGAACCATGCGGCTCTCTATATAGTAGTAATAAAGCCAAACTAAGTAATTGGATCTTGGTTATAGTTCACTAGACTATTGATAAATGTAGTGATAACGTTCACTATGACTGAAATGATCTCTCTATCCAAATTTGACAGTACCTTTGATGCTAAGTACCTAATATCGGATTACAATAAGCAGTTTGAGTTGCTGGGTAAGAATGTCATGCTTAGATAGGCACATCGAGGGGGTGCGCTCGACATGGTAGATAACTTGAAAAATAAGGAAATATCTAAGATTGATTGGCCAGCACGTCACCATGAAGTTGGTGTCTAGTACTTACTTCGGTAAGTGTTGGGCTTAAGTGTTAAGGTTGTCTTTCAAAATCGCAGCACCTAAAAAAAAAAAAAAAGAAATCAATTATTAATAAAGGGATTAGTATTCTTGGCTCAGTGGTTAAACTGCGAGTCTCCTATTAAGCTAAAGTTTCATTACACAGTAATAGGCCATCAGTTCAGGTATCAGTCGATACATTAAACTAGATGATTTTCATAAGAATTTTAATGGATACAATCTTACGTCTTACCTGGCAGAGAAAGTGATTGACCAGAACTTAGTAGATTAGATCAGCAGTGATAATAAAGTGCATTGCATACCTGCAACACTGTTTAATCGAGCTGTTACTAGGGTTAGAGATCAGGTTTGATTTCTGAGTTATTTGACATTATAGGTATCAAAGTCACCTGGTTAATGTAGTCTATATGCACGACTGGAGATCACCATTTGGGCAAATCTTGTGATACTATCCTATGAACCCTACGGCTCTCTATATAGTTGTGATAAAGCCAAACCAAGTAATTAGATCTTGGTTATAATTCACTAAAATCATGGTAAGAATAGTGATGACGTTCACTATAACTGAGATGAACCTTCTATCCAAATTTGACAGTACCTTTAATAATAAGTATCTAATTCTGAATTACAACAAGCGGTTAGAGTTGTCAGATTAGAATGTCATGCTTAGATGAGCACATTGAAGAGGGTGTGTTCAATATGATAGATAACTTGAAAAATAGGAAAATATCTGAAATTGAGTGGCCGACACGTCGCTATTAATAGTGTCTAGTAAATACTTCAGTATAAGCTAGACTTAAGTATTAAAGTCATCTTTTGAAGTCGCAGCACCAAAAAAAAAATAAATAAATTATTAATTTTAAATTATTATTATATTATATTATCCACAATTTTATTCTCTTTCTAACAAATATTTAAACATAGCAATTGAATAAAAATTGAGTGACTTTTATTAAAGACAAATGTGTCTTCGAATTTTATGAAATACACGCAAAAAATACTTAAATTTTACCACTACATTATGAACTCTGCTTTATTATATAATTTTTTCATTTGTTTTGTATATATGTTCTTTTTGTTTTAATTTCAAAGATGGTTTAAACATATGATTGCATACAAATAACACGTATGTTCGTATTTGTGATTGTGATTACATTCACAATCATGTAACATATAAATATATAAATGTTATTATTTTTTCTTTATTTAACGATATTAATTTTTACAAACCTTTTATACTGAATATATATTTATTATGAAAAAATGATTTTATGGTATTTTTTATACTAAAAAAAAATTTTTTTGTGAAATTTATACAATATTATAAATCATGTGATATTATATATCATTATAAATAGATTTATATCATTATATGTAAATATCATTATATTTTGATACTAAAAGTATATGTGATATCTGTAATATTTATCGTAATTCAAAATAAAGAGATTTATTAATTAAAATCGATATATAAGCTAATTTAATTATAACTGTTTTGGGCAAGATATTTTTTATTGTTATAAGACATTATCGTTATATAATAGCATCGTTATATCCAACTTTGACTGTATATCTTTCTATTCTTTACTTAGACATGATTACCTAAATTATCCTATTTACAGAAAGGATTTATACAATACAATTTATATATTTCAGTAAAAAAACAATTCAGAAGAAGTAGATGCCTCTTAGATGCTTCAGTTATTACTTGAATAGAAGGATGTTGAATCACTTTGAATCATAAAACCTTGTCTAGAACTTGTTTCAAGAAGGTTAAACTCTCTTTTATGAATGTTTTTCACTTAAATTGAATTATATTAAAGGTATAATGATATTGTAATAGTTTATACAACTTATAATACAAACCATTTTCGAATGTTGTTATGCATTATAACTGTAGTTGATAATAAATATAAAACTTGAATTGTGGCTTGTACTATAATCAAAGATGAAACTTTAGATATTTATTAATGGATATTTAATACAATATTCACAGAAACAAGCTCTTCTTCTAAAACTATTTCCATTGATTCTAATCCTTTTATAATTCAAAAAAACACAAGATACAAGACAAATACTTTTACAATCATTAATAAGAACTACAATGGTTACAGCGATCTTAGAAATTTGGAATATAAAAGTAACTGAAATACAAGGAATTAGGTATTATGTGCTTCTGCTCAATGAAGATATACATCTTTGTATTTGTCTTCTATTAATTAATAAAGGATTAATATGTAGACATTTTTTTTCAAATTAAACATATTTCCAATTTGCCAACTTTCACATAAGCATTATTCCAAATCAGTAGTTTCTGGATACTAATATTCAATCAAATGAACTATTATAGCAATATCTATCCATTCTAATATGCAATACAATACTATCTGAAGATGACATTAAATTTGTAAAAGATGTCACTATTCATCTTTTTTTTTAATTCAGATTGATTCATATGGTCCTAAATCGTATGTAAAATCAACTAAAGCTATCTATTCAAAATTATCTGAATTAGCAAAGAAAGGAATTGATTATGCTCTTAAGCTTAATATGTACAGTATAATGAATATTGAATATACTAAAGGCTTTTATCTATAACGCATAAAACAAAATGAATGGATAGGAAATAAAAGCTTTGCTAATATTAATAATCTGGCTATTATCAAACATAAAGAAAGATTTTCAAAAAGGCTTAAAGCAGGTGTTAAATAGTTTGCATCTAAGAAAAATCAAGTATTACAAGATAGTATGCAGATTAATATAATAAATTATAACAATGTTATAGGAGATGAGATGAATAATAATACAAAAGAATGTAGATGTAGAATTATAAGCAATATGAAAATTATGCAATGAAATGTCAAAATGTATAGCTATTTTAAGTTGTTTTATAGTTATATGTGATATTTAGCTATTGAAAAGTGATTTAATTATGTATTCGTATTAAAAAAAATAAGTTTTAAAAGAATGTGATGTTATAAATTTTTTAACAAATCTTAAAAGTAATCTATAATAAGTCACAAATTAAATCATGATTTTAATAATAAATTTTGTCTTACAATCATACATACATTTATAGTTAACACTGAATGCATTCGCTTAAAGTCATATGAAATTTTGAATCACGTGACATGTGTTTAGACATCTATGTAAGATTAAAAATTGCCTTAAGTTTTTTACCTAATGAAAAAACATATATAATACATTGAATTTTCATAAAAATTATATGTTATAAAACTTATAATTTTCAAGGAAAATTTATATTAATTTTTTATTTAGATGGTTATTTCTGAAACATCTTGCTTTGTTTTTTTTCTAAAGTATTCTTATTCCAGAAGTACATAATCCTCGATTTTGTGTTTTTTCATTTGTTATTAAATGTTTAAGATGATTATGTCATATAATATTAATCAGATATGATCATTCGAGATGAAGCTTAAAGTAGGTAGAACCAGTTTCAGCATACCTTTTTAATATGTTATATACTGTTATTTTACCACATTTCATTAGTTAAAATATTTTTTTTTTAATTATTAATAATGCAGTCTAGCCGCAGTATTTTATTTGTATTGTAAATTGAAGAAAAAATCTAAAAAATACTAAAATACGTAACTTACCCCCTATGGTTCTATTTCAAACTCGTTTGAGTCAACTGATCACTGCCACCCCCAAAAGGGGTTGGAAATAAATTGTCAAAAAGCATCTAATTTCTAAATATCCTTCAGTCTCTAACTTCCCATAAAAGAAAATTCTAGTACTAAAAATAACACCTGAAGTAGAGAATTAGTACAAATAGAAATTTACAAACAACCAAAAACAACTTTTTAAGTCCTAGCTAAAATCCAGTCAATTCTAGCTTAAAGTGACCACCCAGCAGAAAAAGATGCGTCTAAGTAATAAGGTTTTCTTCATACTTATAGATTTATAAATATGGGAAAAATATCACATGGAATCCACTACGAAAAATCTACAAAACATCTATAGGTAGTAACCTATACCTTTTACCTGATTATCAAGAAAGCATGAATTTAGACAAAGTGAACTTATACTGAGTAAGGATCTTGATAACAAAGGAAAACCATGATTCTATTTAAAACTCGTAAAGATCAACAAAAATACCAGACCAAGTGGTAGCTACCAACACTTTAAATAGATGACGTCTGAAAATACCAAGTTAGATATAATGCTAAATTTGCACATGAATATTGATAACAGAGGATCTGCAGAAAGGCAGAGGCCAATCAAAAGAGAGTATATTGTTTAGAAATGGAAAGGGAATCATCACGTGAGATTTGTTTTTCCAAAGTATATTGATTATGATTATTAGTTAAAATACCCATATATACATTTTGTAGGCAAAAAGAAAAAAGAGAAAAAAAACGGAAAAATTTTTCGAAAAGAGGTGAAGAAAAAATATTTTAACAAAAAATAACACTGTTTAGACTATTTCGAAATTTTTATGTGAAGAGGGGTGTAAGAAACAAAGAGAGGAATATTTTTGAAAGGTGGGGTTTTTTGTTTTATTCGCAGGCTAAACCGTGAAATGAACACTTTTTAAAGTAAAAATTCTTGTAAAAAATCCAATGAGAAGAAAAAGTGTTTTTTACACTTCTACTTTATATTAGTTGAAATAATCCATTTTGTCACTTTTTTAAAGTACCAAATGTTAACTAAAATATAGTTTAATTTTTACTAATTATTGCTAAAATAATTAGCATTTTTAGTTATAGCTGATGTTGCCTAATTTAAATGCCACACAAATAAATATTTAATATTAACATTAGTATTATTTGATATATTATTTGGCAAAATAATACAATTCGTCACATTTAAAATGCTGAAAGTTAGCCAAAATATAGTCTAATTCTACCGATTATTACCAAAAAATCAGCATTTTAAATAAATAGAAAATCAGCTACCAATTAGTATTTATGTTAAAAATCAGTCAAAATTCAGCATAAATTAGCTTAAAATCAGTCAACAATCAGAAAATTCAATTAAGCAATTATTTATAAAATCGAAACTAATAAAACTTATTTTTTGTTTATTTAATATTTTTAATATTTATAATTTTATTTTATTATTACATAATAAATTACTCAAAAAGAATAAATATTACATTATATTTTATTCAAAAAAAAATATTTGATTTTTTAAAGATAAGAAAAATAAAGAAATCAGTTAGAAAATTCACTAAAACTACCTCTGAAAAGGTAACCTTAATGTATTTCTAAAAAAAAAGTAAAAAAAAACAAATAAAAAAAACAGTTAAAAAACTACTAAACTACCATTTTTGAAAGCTTACCTTAATGTATTCCTAAAAAAAAATAAAGAAAACAGTTATTACTATCTTTGAAAGGCTTACCTTAATTCATTTTTAAAGAAAGTAAAAAAAAATTAAGAAAAATAGGTTAAAAACTATTCAAAGTATCCTCTAAAAGGCTTATCTTAACTTTAAAAAGAGAATTTTCCTAAAAAAATCAAAGAAAAACAAAGAAAAAAGGTTAAAAACTATCTAAAAGTTAGTTCTGATTTGCTTATCTTAATTTTTAAAATAAGTATTTCCTAAAAAAAAATCAAGAAAAAAAAAGGAAAATGTCACAAAAATCACTTCTGATTAGTTTATCTTAATTCCCAAATAAGAATTTCGTAAAAAAAAGAAAAAAAAATGGAAATTATTAAATTTCCGCCTATAAATCGCCTGCATCACTAAGAAAAAAAAAAAATAAATAAATAAATTTTTTCAGAATATTCTGAAAGTTTATCAGTTTTACATTGTAAACTAAACCAAAATTTCAGTTAATTTGAAATTTAGATATTATTTATACTATTTGTCATAAATATTTCAAATGAATAATTTTGCATCATCCAATTGCAAAATTAATGATAATTTGATCATTTCTTACAAATAATAATAATTGTTTTAAAGAAAGGATAATTTAATTGTTCCAAAAAAATGATAATTTGATCATTTCTTAAGAATAATGTAAAATATCGCTTTAAAGAAATGATTATGTATTATTCAGAAAGAATGATAAAAAAAATTGTTCTTTTAGATCGATGATGTATCATTCTAAAAGAATGATAAAAAAATATATTGTTCTTTTCAGAACGATGATGAATAATTCCAAAAGAACGATAAAAAATTCATTCTTATAGAATGATAAAAAAATTTATCATTCTTTTGGAATGATGATGAATTGTTACAAAAAATGATAAAAAAATCATTCTTTTTAGAATGATGATAAATCATTCTTTAAGATTATAATTTAATTGTTACATAATAAAAAATTATTGTTCTTTTAGAACGATAATGAATCGTTCTAAAAGAACAATAAAAAAAATCATCATTCTTTCAGAATGATGATGTATCATTCTAATAGAATGATGAAAAAATATTATTCTTTCAGAATGATAAAAGAAATTATTGTTCTTTCGAAATAATAATGAATAATTCTTTAAGAACGATAAAAAAATCATTGTTCTTATATATCATTCCAATAGAATGTTGAAAAAACATCATTTTTTCAGAATGATAATGCATTATTCTTTAAGAACAATAAAAAAATCATTGTTTTTTTGGAATGATAATTGAATCATTCCTTTGGAGATAATTTCTGTTGTCTCTTTAGAAATGAATGTTCATTCCTTTAGAGATGATTTCTATCATTCCTTTGGGAACAAATTCTATCATCTCTTGAAAATGATTATTCATTCTTTTAAAGACAATTTTTATTGTTTCTTTGGAAATAATTATTTGTTTCTTTAGAAACGATTACTCTCAGAATCATTTATAAATTCACAAAAATCAGCTCAAAAGATTTTGGCTAGTGAGATACAGTTAATTGAAGTTAAAATGTTATTTAAAGCAAAATAAATAAATAAATAAATATAAATATATGTAAAATTATCTTTTATATATATCAATCATATTTAAAAAATAGCATTCAGAAACTTTTGATAAACCTCTGTATAATAAATTAAATAATAATTTATAAAAAATATATATATACTTTTGAAATTATTTCTTCAGTATTTAAATTTATATCTATATTATTTAATATATAGAAACTTTGCAGTAAAAAGGAAAGAAATTCTAAAAAAAATTTTTTTGAGTTAATGTTAAATCTAAACTTATTTTACTAAAAAAATCATAATTAGCTTAGAAAATAAAATTTTAATTTTTTTAGAGTTTCCTATATCATCTTTAATTTGTATTTCACCTACTTTAATAACCTTATTTAAAATTTCTTGTACAGATATATTTATAATATAATAATGCAATGCATTTATAGCATTAAAAGAAATATTATTATCTTGACAAATGGTTTTCAAATCCTTCATAAAAGAATTATTATTTCCAACATTATCACTTTTGATTGTAAAAATCTAAAAAAGAAAATTTGTTTATTAATATAAATTAAAATTAAATATATATATAAAAATAATTAATATTTAATATACCGAAAACATTTTTTTAAAAAAAAAAAAAAATATTTTTACCTTTGATAAAATTTCAAATTCATTAAAACTTCATATAAAACATCACAAAAATTTTCACCAAAATGGGGATCAAAAGATTTATAAAGTCAAGTAAATTATCTTGAAGTTTCCAATCTTTTGTATTGTAATGCTAAAAAGAATAAAATATTGTTTTAAAAGAATATTTTTATACTGTATATCTTACATATGTTTAAAACTCACTTGAAAAAATTTCTTCATTTTTATTTGCTCCATTTCAAAAATTTCCATTAAATTTTTTTTTAATGTATCTGTTGAAGGAATTAATGCATTTGAATTTAAGAATTTTATCATTTTTTGAAAACTCAGCATTATCATCAGTAATTGTCCATTTGGTAATAAATTCACAAAAGCCTTCTTGTGTAACTTAAAGAGTATCAAATATAAATTAATAAAGATAAATATAAAAAAAAAAAAAAAAAAAGTTTATTACAATACATACATCAGTTGAAGTTCCCTCTACATTTACAAATTCATCTAATGTGCTTTGTCCTTAATTTATTAAGTGCTTTACTTTTTTTGGATGCTTATTGGGGTGATAACGTTCTAAGTGACGCCAAAGATTGTTGTATTTGGATCACCAATTTTGCGAAGCCATGTTTTATGACTTCTAAAACATTTTTAAATAAACTTTTTAAAGAATACATATGAGTAATTACGACATTGATCTTCACGATAAGTTCTTGAAAGTTTATGTCCAGGTGGAAGAATATTCTCTTCAAATAATTCTTTAACAAAAAGTTCACTCCGCAATGCCTTTCGTTTTCTAGAACTATCGGTAACGTATATATCATTAACGTCTATGGGTTCATTATTTATTTGTTACAAATTCAAGTCAGGGTCACGTTTTTCCTTGACCGGGTAATCCGGGTGATCCAGATGATCAGTGATCTAATTTTTCACTATAAATTACGCGCTAGGCTAATTTACGTTACGTGACTTGACAAGTTTTATCGAATTAGGACTCGTGTCATAAAAATGATATCAGACTCGAGAAAAAATTCGAGTCAACCTGGGTCGACTCGACCGGCTAGGAGCACTATTTACGGTATTTAAACTCCAATGTACATTTGTGAGCAAAAAACATTAAAAACTTTTGTAAATAATAAGATTTAAAGAAAATTAATCTTCATATAAACTTTATTGTAGTGAACAGAGTGTTGAAATACTTTTTTTTTAAAAAAATAAATTTAATATTTTTGTATTTTTATGTTCAAATAAAATTTACACAAATGTTTACTTTTGTCATCAAAATTTTAAATGTAAACTCCAAATGAAGATAAATATAAAATTAAGAGTGGACAACGATACGAGATATGGAATGATAATAGATTACAGCTTGAGTTAAGATTTAATTTCATTTTATTTTAAAATTAAATTATTTCCAGAACTAATTTTCTATAGCTTTCATGAAAAAAAAAGGATAAAAAATATATTTTTTATTCATAGCGATCATCTCCTATTTAACGAGCATTTAAAATATAGAATTAAAATGCCTTAAAAAAAATCTTGCGTTTATATTATCGGCCGGTGTAAACTATATATGTCAGGCCAACACTTATTTAAAATTCGACAACTTTTAATCTACTCAAAAGTCTTACAAAAGTAATGAATTATTCGCTACGAAAAATTTCTTATTTCCCAGAAGCATATTATGCTAAAAATTAATAACCGATTTGTAATTTTTTTTATAGTAAGATTTTATTTTAACAAAAAATAATTCATTAGTATATTCATTGGCTCGGCCAATTTTTAATTATTATTGGTATATAACGATAAGAATGAATATAAATTTTATTTTATAATATACATATATATGTATATATATAGTGACATGACCAACAGCTGATAAAATATTAAACTATAAAAAGTTTATAAAATGCTCCTAAGAAGACATCCATCGGGTCCATAATCCGTTGTACTAAGTCGATTATTCCAAGTGAGCCATCTTAATACATAGGAAATAAGACAAGCATAGTAGCATCGTAAAATCAAATCCTCAGCTGCGTAAAGTATGGGTAGCTGGCTTAAAGCTACAGCCCATATAGAAATAAACGAGTCTTTGCTAATATAGTGCATGTAAACCGGAACGACATATGCCAAGGACATTAGGACTGGTATTTTCCGATCATTAATAAATCCATCAAAATGAAGCCACCAGAAACGTGCTATGATGAAAAAGCAGGTGACTACGCCTAGAATGTAAACCAGAATAAACGATACAAGTGTGACTTTGAAGGCACTAACTTCGAAGCTACCTGGAAATGTATGAGGCAACATCTTGTAGTATCTTTTGTAATGTTTTCGTTTACGTCGTATTATGTAAACGATTGCAAATAACCAAACAACGGCCGCAACTATTGTTGTGATTACTGGTACGCCATCTATTAAAGGATTTTGTGCTTTTACGGACATGTATATTAGTAGCGTCAAAGCGAAGAAACCAGTAAGAACCTGCTCGACTACAGCAATATTCCCATTGTATTCTTTTTGTTGACTGATATCCACAAGCAAAATGGGTATCAATATCATAATACAATAATCGAAAAAAGTATTCACTTTATTAGGTTCGTCGCTGTATGCATGAACCGTCGGTAGATAGATCAATATTGAGGCTGGCGAGGTCAACGATACCACTTTCGTACCCTTTGTACCATATGTTTTTTTTCTACATACAGGGTCAATGAGCGAAAAAGATTTATGAAAGGATTTAACGACCATAGGAAAATTGCTCAATGTAGACAGAGACCGAAATTCTGTATTAATTAATTAAACAAATTTATATTTATTATTGTATTACAAATCAAAACAGCAAATTCTGTACCCATAATATTAAAATTAAGATGAAACAGTTTCATACTTGGACATGTGATACAATGTGTATTGAAATGGACTGTTTATTTTTGATTTATTTTATAAATAAAAAGATTAATTACAAAAGAAAAATGATTGTAATTCAAAATAAATAACAAATTAAAAAATAATATATAAATAATTTTTTGAGTTTACTAATATGGAGCCTTTGCAATAGAAGGTGGGAAACTGCCGGGAAAATTTAATTTTACTTTTATATGCCAAATATGATTTTTAGGCTGAAATATTTAGCATTAACTCATTTTTAATTTTTCCATATTATGAACAACAATTTAATTTCCTCTATAAAGTACATTATATTGATAATGAACTTTCATTTGCTTAACCTTATATATAATGTATTTTTTATTTCCATTTTGCATAGAGCACTAGTGTTCGGTTTGGAGTCACTTTATTATAGTCCTGTTATTAGTGCTTCGAGGTGGACGGGTCGGGTTAGGTTTCAGAGAAATACGAACCCAACCTGTGTGTGCAAAGGACAAAGTAAAATTATTCGGGTCAGCATTTATAATAGTTTAACTTGGAATAAGAATAATGCCGAGAAACGAATTTCGATAAGATGAATATTCTACCGTATTATGCGTATTGTTTATTGTAATTTCTTTAATTATTGTAGGTTCCTATTTCAATTCTAAAAACTTATGTTCCACTCGGATTTCATACTACATGCATGCATTGTATTTGATTTAATACATCTTTTGGCTGAAACTAAATCAGCTCCAGTAGAAAAATATCGTTACACTGGAGTATTCGCTGTTTTAATAAAATAAAATATTATTAATGTATAATTATAATATAATTGTTTACCTGCCAACCACTAATCAGGGGAACAGCATAAAACTTTAACTTCTCGATGAGTTTTTGTATCAACGGAAGATCATTTTCTTAAAAGCACTTTTTTGAAAAGTTAACTATGCAAAGATTATCTTTTCCGAACTGTATCATTTCCATAGTTAACGTCACTTGCTTCACTCATAGTTTACTTATATTTAAAATAGCGTAGCATAACAAAAAAGAAGTTAATTTTTTTTGTAGTAATTTACGACGGGTTAATAACCGGGTCGACAAGACTCGTAAGAGTATATATAGTACGGTACGATTTTGCAGATCAGTACGAATTTTCAAATTATAATCGTATTATTGGTACTGATCAGACGATTCGTTCAGATTTTCTCCCTCGATTTATTTAATTTTTATTAAAGTAATTTTTTTTTTTATTCAAGAACGCTTTGACGAATGCGACATCAATCATTATTAATATCATTAACATAGGATGTATATAGAAAATCGGTGTATATAGAAAACCGGTACGGTACGGTACTTTTCCAAATTTTAATCGTACCGGTCTCAATAATATTATAGAACCAGTACGGTACGATCAAAATTTGGAGGATCGTACCGATCTGCATGATCGTACCGTACTGATCAGCCGAACCGTACCGTACCGGTTTTCCTCCTCCCTGGTTTAATCGATTGATGAACGAGTTACCAAAATGGCGAAAGGGTTTCGTTGTTAAAGATACACATACTAATCCGTACCTAAATGGACTTAAGCCAGATATTAGTGTCTTTGTTGAGGAGGATGTCATTAGTGACGTCCATATCCCAATATTTGTAATAACACTTCTAGAGGTTAAAAAAAAAAAAGAATTTGTCAGGTTTTACCGATGAAGACAAAGGGCAACTGATAGATTACATTAACGTCCTCGTCGAGCATCAGCCCTTGCGAGAACTATTTGCAGTATTTCTATCAGATGGTTTTCAATTTTATGTAATGGCTTTTGATAGGAATACTAAAAGGTGTAGCGAGTTTACAACTAATTTAAAGACAGGTTTACGTCTTTTTTGGGTGTTACTAAATGCAAGCTCACCTTTTACAAAGAAGTCTGGACCCAGTAGTATCGATTTCTATACGTCGGATAAAAGGCTTAAAAAATTTCAAATAAAGGAGTTTTTAGGTGTGGGCTCCTCATCAACAGTATACAAGATAGACTGGGAAGATAATATATCAGCCATAAAATTATTTAAAAGTGGTCATGATCCGTCTCATGAAGCTACCATTCGGCGACTCTTGAATGGGAAAAATATCAAATACATTCCAAAATACGTTGCAAATGATAATTATTCTTTGATTATTCGTCCAGTTTGTGAAAAAATTAGCGGTCAATTCCGGGCATTTCATACCCTACAACTTCTTTGACTTTTGAGATGTGTTCATACTATGAAAATTTTCCACCGGGATGTACGCCCATCAAACATCTTATTGGATGCTAGTGACAATACTCTTGTACTTGCTGACTGGGGATCAGCAATCAGCAATCCATCTAACAAACTGGTTCCCTATGAAGGAACTATTACATTTGCGTCACCAGAAATTTTGAATAACGATATGAGACCTTACCAACCTAAGGAATCGGATGACCTGCATTCCTTTATACGTACAATGTACGTTTTGCATAATCAAACAAAATTGCCAATTATTCCTGATGGAACTTTTGAATCAAAAGCACAGGCTATCCGAGGATTCTGGAACGATAGCGTGGATGTTAAAATGGGAGGTTTAGTATGGAAGGAGATGGTTAATGCAGCGAAAATGAAGATTATGAAGTTCTGGAAAGATGTTGTTATATCTTTAAGGTATAATGCTAATGCTTTTGGACATATGGATTTATATTTTATAAATATTTAGTTCATGGCTAGACCGAAGAATAGGAGTATTTTATTAATATCATTTATTAGTTAATTAGTCAATTATTCTGCAAATTTTTAAAAAATGCGGATCTTTAATATTGCTTTCGTTAAATCACAACAATTCTTGTTCTACAAAATCACACATTTGCTTTTGAATATACATGTGTACAACACATAAAGCTTAATAATAACATGCTGGATGCAGACAGCTTCTATTTTGTAAAAACCATAGTATTTTTCGAAATTTGATAAAAAGATAACATCTAATAATAACCTCTTATGCATTGAAAAATCTATAAATTTTTCCGTTAAACGATCAAAATCACATGATATTTGAGATTGATAATTCCGGCCAGAACTTTATTCATGCATAATTTTATTAAACTTTTATAGATCAGATTTAATCATTATCTTCTACATCTGTTACAGTTAAACGATAAAAAAGGTTTGCTGCCTTGTAAAGAATTCCCACCTCCAAATAAATTTTTGATTAATTGGATGATGCAACTTTGGAAGTAAAAAATTCCGTGCTCGTGAATATTTTGAGCTATCGTTGCGTCGAGCTTTGGCTTCAAATAAAAAAGGTAATAAGAATAGAATATCTTGACTCAATTTGAAATTGTCAAACATTTTACCAGAAATCTTTCAAATTATTTTAAAGTAAGTGTTATACATGAATCATACACTTGTATAAGATAATTTGAATATTTAAATCTGATCCTCCCTTTTCGTAATATAGATATTATGGTGGCATTCTTATTTAATGAGCTAGACGTTTCAGACATTCTTAAAGTCTTGATAGCTGCTGATAATCGATTTCTTCAAGAATTAGTTGATTTCTTATAAAACCTAATGGATGGAGCAAATTTTAACCTTATTCCCCTAGCAAGTTTTCAATCTACTAACTTTTAGAACTTCAAAGATTTTGTACAGAATAAGTCTTTAATATCAATTATCAAAAGGAAATTCACAAATGATAGAAATAAATTGCACAAAATTCAACTCTTATTACAGAACCCACGACTTTGACGGATGATGATTTCAAGACAAAGAAGAATACTTTACAACATTAATTACCTTTGATAAGATATAATTACTTTTTATTTTACAAAAAAAAATATTCCCACAAATCCCATCGCTTACTTTAATGCATGAAAACACTTAATCGGACTATATGTCACGAAAGTATCCAGAATTCATCTTGTAAATTTTCCTTTTTGTTCGCAGTATTTCTGAATATCTAAGTTTACAACAGCTTCGTTAAATACTAGTTAAATGGGAGTTGACGAGGCATTTTATAAAGTTACAGTATTTCGAAAAAATTAAAAAATACTGTTTGCAAATTTATTTGCTTAAATAAGAGTCATAAAATTCGTTTATAATTAATAAAATTAAAATTAATGAACACTAGGCCATAATGAATTTTGAAAAAGATCTTTATATAGAAATATTATTTGGGAATTAATGCTAAATCTTGAAGTTTATTGTTACAATAAAATAATTATGTCAATTTGTGCCATCAGAAATGAAATTAAAATACACATTTTTTCCGAACGTTCGAACCTGAAAAACGCATAAAATATGTTTAGTTGTTACACCAATAAAGGAAGGATGAAGAATTATATATCTATTTTCACAAAATGTCAAATTTATGAAAATGCAAATTTTTCATTGATAATCAATATTTCTTGGCAAATCTTTATTTTAATAAATAAATATTTTTGGTGATTTTTCGCGTTCAGATTATGATCAGAAAATCAAAACGTTGTAATTAAGGAAACTGAATCTTAGAACTGATACTCGAGAAACAATTAATTGCGATTAATCGATTTCATCTTTTTGAATCAATTCTAATTCCAATATCGTACTTCGACAATACAAAAAAGATCATTACACAATGACTTTCTTTCCAAACTTCAACACATAAATCTTTAAAAAAAATAGCAACAATTGAAGTAATCGCTAAAACAATACCTCGACATTATCGAATAAATTTGTTCGGAGGTAGAATTAATTCATGCCCGATTTGCTGCAAACATGATTTGAAAATTCATATGTTTTCGCTTCAGCAAAAACATTCTATATATACGCTTAGGTCAAAGCGTTTTGTGTATCGTATTCAAGAAATTTCTAGTTGGAATATTTGGTAGTGTCAGCGTATATTCTATTCAAAATAATTAATAATGTTGAATTCATATGATTATTTGCTTTATTTGACATGTTATACTTTTAAAACTCCTGAAGTGGCAGGTTTATACAACGATTCCTCTGTCGTGTTTATCATCTTGTTTCTTGATATTGTACAAGACTTGAATCATTAATTAATTGTTTATTTTATTATTATATCAGTTGATGAGAAATATGAACTTTGTCGCAGAGTACTTACAAGTTTGGTACGGCAGACGATGGATGGTTAGAAAATAGTTTTTCATAACGAGATCTTCTTAAACTTCTTAAACTGGCTGAACCGTTCGCTTTTTAAAGTTTATACTAATTTTCGCGAGAAGTCAACGAACATTCATTTGTTTGATGTAATAATTGGTTAGAAATGTTACACAATTTACATACCACATATATATATCAATGTTTGTTATGATCTGAATTCGACATGTTATAAATTCACTTGAACAAAGAGATATTGAGATATATGGTCGAACAGATGCAAAATCTAAATGGATTGTTATTGAAAGCTTTGATAATGAACTAGAAGTTGTAATGACACTCAAATTTACCTAAATCAAGTTCAAAATCTCTGTTCTCATCTGTTCTACAACATGCATTACAAGTTAATCAATTAAATATTATCATGCAAAATGCTTGACAATTAAAACCTATTATCTGTATAGTTCATAAGATTTCTCACTTGACAACTAATTTAAAACTCTGACGATTTGTTACATTTTAATCGCGCTTTCATGTCATCAGATTTGTTAGGCAAGCTATTTGACGTAAGAAATATTTGAAGAGGAAAGCTATTGAATCACATGGATTTAAATTATATATGTCCCGAAGGATGCTTATTTTCAACGAGGAAAAGAAATATATAATACTGCTTACTATGTAATGTAACAATTCCAGTTATTCTTGATAATCACCGAACACATTGCCAATGAAATTAATACGAAACTTAGTTATTATGTGTCGTTTTACCCGACGATCCATAAAGAAATAGATTCAAAATTTTAAATCATTTGATAACCAACTTACTATGATTTAGTAGATAACGAAGTCTATCGATTTCTTCTAGTGGTTGTGTTAATTATTGGACATGTATGTGTTACCATTTATTTTCGTAAGGGACGTAATTAAATATGATTTGTTTATATATTAATAATAAAAGGATTGCAACGATGTACAAGGTTTAGTAATTATTTTTATGTGAATTTTAATGAAAATCAATAAAGTTTTGCCATTTTTGGCATTAATTTTAAATCGGGCGTCACTTTCGGACGCGACTGTGATATAGTTTAATTTATCCATGATGTCAAAAATGACAAATTGTACATCAATTTTGGCGCAGTCAAAGTAACGCATGCAATTTTTAAAATGCGTATTGTTCACTAGTTTTAGCTTAATGAATATCAATACATTTATTTCGGACAATCTGAAATCCATTCTTAAGAACAACTAGGTAAATTATTTAAACGATCCAACTATAAAAATAGGAAAAATATATAAAGCAATCTATAAAATGAAAGAAGAACCTAAAGAATCAAAAAGACACAATTTATCAAAAAGAATTATAATTGATCGTTCACTGTAACCCGAAGTTATCGTACGTGAAGAGTTAAATAAAATGCAAAAAAAAGAATTTTTGAACTCATAAAGAGGAAACTAAATGGCCGCAAAACTCCGGAAAAATAAAGTTTAAATTATTTAACCGAAGCAATCGTACATTTAAAAAACTTTTGATTTTTCCTCATATTTGCTCAGAAATGCGAGTCTTTTTGTAAATATAACCTTAAATTTGCTTAAATTTTGTAGCTTATAATGCTGGTTTGACCATATTGGAAAATAACCTTGAAATGACATCAAATGACACAAATGACATCATTTTTATTTATAATTTATAACAGCATATCATATGCTTCTACTTCACAAAATACAGCAAGGACTTGCCCATTTGCTAAAGAGTTCAATTATACAAACTTTTTAATAAATTCTTTTTCGTAAAACTGATTCGCTTACTTTTTCTATAAATTTTATTATTCCAGTTCGAATTTTCCAGTTTTCAATAAAAATTTCAGCAGGCTTACTATCTCAGATCGCGAGATCGACATTCTCATTCGTAGTCATATTTTTTTTATGCACGTCACGTGAAGAGATTTTACAATAAAAATAATTATTTATCATGATATTTATAATAATACAAGTAGTAAATAAATAAATTTGTCGATAATATTATAATTCGCAAAAAAAAAGAAAACCATTCAAATTCAATTATTTCCTATAGTTAAGCTTTTCATGGTTTTTTAATAATAACATTACCACTATTTCTTCTTTTTTGTCTTGCAATAACTTAAGCCCTCGTAAATACTTTCTGTTCACCATCGAACACACCCGATGCAAGGAAATCCACAAATTTCCACCTCCAACTTTTTAGTGTTTTTAAACGAAAACAATAAATATTAATTACTTCACGAGTAATTGGAGTAATTGTAAAAGCTGGTCGGTCATTTAATTCATCACTAGTTTCTTTTTCCATCACTTGTCTAAATTTGTTCATTTCATCCAATTATTTATTTGCGGTTCTTTTAATTAAAGGATTTTTATTATCGAAAAAACGCGACAGCCAAGTGCCGAATAAACATATTGACGAATTTTGGTTGGCGTAACTTTAGAGATATTGTTACCTACTATTTGCGTTATTTGCGTAAGAGAGGTAATTAATGTATTTTATTTAATTTATTATAATTGATGTAATTTAGCGAAAGAATCAATGTACATACTGTATATAAATTGTAAAATAATTAAAAATAAGCTTTTATTTAATTAAACAAATACGTAGTTTTATTTTATAAAAATATAAAAGAATAAAACAAATGCACCATTACTGCTTCTGCCGGCGCTCTGTAATAGGCCCAAAGAGAAAAGAACTATCTATTCAAATAAGGTTCAATTTCTATCGTTAACCAAGAGTGAAACGAAGCTCTTTATATTATAAATTTCTTCCTATGGCTTTACTACGACATTCTCTAGAACGTAATGGCATCTCGGATAAAAGACGTCTTACTCTAGTACCATCCTTTTTAAAGGCCTCCGCTCTTACCTGGTAAAATAAAACCAGAAATGAAAAAGACTTGCGATACTGGGACAATCAAACAGATCGACAACATAAGCATCGATCCTTCGTCTATCGCGGCTTGGATGACGGAAATACCAATTAATTGATCCCTGATGTCAAAAATGGTCATTTTAACATATAACTTTCATCTTGCCAAGGAATCCGTATTGTCCTAAAGGTCCGAGATGTCAATACCAACAGATCCGCCAGAATTGACATATATTGATCGTAATAGCCGCGGTGATCCAATTTTGGCGCGGTCAAAACCCGAGGGCGACAATATCATCATTTCCTTTACGATTATCTCTAAATAATTCGGTATATTTAATTAAACATTGGGTGGTATTGGAATATCACTTTCAAGAGGATCAATGTTGTCAGAACGTGCATTTTGTATATGTTTTTGTACTTCGTCAAAGATTGTTGCGATAGAGCAACGCTCCTAAAATAAGATCTGCTGAATATTTCCCTTGACAATTATAATTCTTTAATATGCTTGTTGCTGAATTTATATTAACTTAAAATCACTTCCCTGAACCATTGTAAAATCTGAATGTATATCCCGTAATTCTTTAATATCAGCAATTAAATTTGTTGTATTATTAGAATCATCATCATCCCAAGATGCATTGAAAGAGTCCTTGCAAAACATTCTTGTCTGCAATACTCACAATCTTTTCTTTCCTCTATTTAAAGCAACTTTATTATTATTATAATGGTTAGTTAACTCATTCATTACCCTATTTTTTCATCCTCTGTAAATTCAAGAATTGCTTGTTGTCTCAATATATACTTCTTGTTTATGTCATTGTCATTAATTAATGTAAATAATCTGTTTAATTCATCATTAATTAATTTTTTACGAATAAAGTCATATTAAAAACAAAATGTGAATATAATTATTTGTATTTCAGGAATAAATTTTTTTATTTTAACGAAGAGATGTTATTGAGTGAAAAATTGGTGATGATCATTACTAAATTTACTAACTTTCGCTTAATTGGGCGAATTAGGGAATTTGCGACACGAACAATTTATCTGCGTTGTATAATATATATAAATGCATATTCAATATGCATATTTATACGAGGTATATATATGATATACTAGTATATCGTATTCATATATTTCCGCAATAGCAATAAGCTTATAGCTTCTTTGAAATCATTAGAATAAAAACGTGAAAGAAACTCTCCTGTAGCACTTTCAAGCCATGTTAAATTCAACGATCACAAAGTAGCTTTTTTCAAGAATTTTAATTTTGTAGATCTAAAAAAAAACCAAAAATGATGATCATCATGATTTTGGATTTTTTTATTTTTATTTTTTTTTTATATTTACTATTAAAAATTATTATTACTTGTATTTTTAAAGAAAACTATTCCAAAAGCTAAAACTAAAATAACATCAAAAGCAAAATTAAAATCACATATCTTGAAGAAAGTAAAAAAGAGCTTACAATAAGCTTGACTTGATATTTCGCTTGATTAAAAGAGAAGGCTTACTTTTTGATTGGTTGAATATTTAAGTATCACAAAATTAATTTTTGCTAAAATATGCAGTGAAATTTTTTATATTACATACAGAAATATCATTAGTAATTTGATTCATCTGTGTAAAAAAAAAATTTTTTTAAATTATAATAAAATCAATTAATTAAATAATAATAATTTATTATACAAAAGGCGTTTTTGTCTAAAATTTATATTTTTTTTCTATATATAATCATAATTATAAATTTATATTGTGATTATAAACTTATAAATAAATAATTGATTAAATTATAATTTATACTGATCAAAATCAAAAAAATCAGATATGTAATAAATAATTCATCAATCATCCGCCAATCAGACATAATCATCAATCAGCCAAAAATCAACCTAAATCAATCTGTCGTATTTATGGTCGATTGGAGTGAAGCAAAAATTTCAATTCTGATTGGTTCAATCAGATAATGCAAAAATCGTCCAATTGGAAAAATCGTCCTAAAGGAACAATAGAAATTGTCCTTAAGAGAAGATACAAATTGTTTCTAAAAAACGATAAAGATAATCGTTCCTTTTGGGATGATACATATCGTTCAAAAAGAACAATTTAAAAAATCATTCAAAAGGGATGATAGATTATCATTCTTATTGAACAATCAAAAAATCGTCCCAAAGAGATAATACATCATCATTCATTAAGAATGATTTAAATAAATCATCTTTTTAGAATGATACATAATCGTTCTTATTGAACAATCAAAAAAATCGTCCCTTTGAAATGATACATCATCGTTCTTATTGAACAATTTAAACAACCATCCTTTTGAAATAATAGAACATCATTCTTATTGAATGATTATCATTCGATTTGAATGATAAAAATCGTTTCTTTTGGAATGATGATCATTCAATTTGAATAATAAAAAATCGTTTCTTTTGGAATGATGATCATTCAATTTGAATAATAAAAAATCGTTCTCTTTAGAACGATTCAATATCGTTCCTTTTGGAATGATTATCGTTCTATAAAAATGATTCAATATCATCCCTTTTAGAACAATTATCATTCTATAAGAACGATTCAATATCATTCCTTTTGGAATGATTATCATTCTATAAGAATGATTCAATATCATTCCTTTTAAAACAATAATCATTCGATTTGAACGATTTAATATCATTCAAATCAGATAATGCAAAATCGTTTGATTGAAATGATCAAACTATCGTCCCTTTGGGATGATACACTTTGTTTAAATCAACATCATCATTTTAATTAGATAATTCAATTGGAATGATCAAATCATCATTTTCTAAGAAACGATACAAATCATTCAATAGAAATGATGTTTCAATTGAACAATACAAAAATCATCCAATTGGCTAGAAAACTTTCAGATTAATCCGAAAAAAAATTTTCCTTTTTTTTAACCCTTTTCCTTTCTTTTTTCTGTATTTTTTTTCTTATCTTGAAGATTTTTATCATTTTTTTAGGAAAATTCTCATTTCAGAAATGTGATAAATCATTCTTTAGGTAAAAATTTACTATTTTCCTTATTTTTTCTTGTTTTTTTTTAGGAAAATTTTCATTTTAAAAATAAGTAAATCAGAAAAAGTTTTTGGGTGGATTTTCCTTTCTTTTCTTGTTTTTGTAAGAAAATTCTCATTTGGAAATAAGATAAGTAAATCAGAAACAAGTTTTGGTCAGATTTTTTGTTTTAAATTTCTTGTCTTTTTAAAAATTTTCTCATTTTTGAAAATAAGAAATGTAAATCAGAAGTGACTTTTAGGTAGATTTTCACTTCTTTTTCTTTTTTTTAAAAAAAATATCATCTTAGAATTAAAATAAGCAAATCTTTGGTGAATTTTTAGGTAAAAATTTATCATTTTCTTTACTTTTTCTTATTTTTTTAGGGAATTTCTTAAGGTAAACAAATTGTTGGTGACTTTTTGGGTGAAAATTTATCATTTCCTTTACTTTTTCTTATTTTTTTTAGGAAATTTCTTAAGATACGCAAATTGTTGGTGACTTTTTGGGTGAAAATTTATCATTTTCTTTACTTTTTCTTGTTTTTTTTAGAAAATTTCTTAAGATACGCAAATTGTTGGTGATTTTTAGTGAAAATTATTATTTTTCTTTTCTTTTTTCTTATTTTTTTTTAGGAAATTCTCATCTTGAAATTAAAGTAAGCAAATTGTTGGTGACTTTTTAGGTGAAATTTACCATTTTCTTTTACTTTTTTCTCATTTTTTTTTTAGGAAATTTCACATCTTGAAATTAAGGTAAGCAAATCGTTATTGACTTTTTGGAAAATTTCACATTTTGGTAAGTAAATAAAAAGTGAATTTTGTTTAGATTTTTTAACTTTTTTCTTTATTTTTCTTTATATTCTTTAGAAATACATTATAATAAATCAATCAAAGGTAGTTTTAAGAAGGAATTTTTAACTTATTCCTTTATTTTACTTTATTTTTTTATAAATAAATAATATATAGGTCAATTGAAGTAGACTTTTGAAGTGGATTTTTAATTATTCTTTATTTTTCTTAAAAAAATGATAATAATTATGTAAAAATAATAAAATTATAAAATTATAAAATTAATAAAATTTAAATAAATATAAATTAGTTATTTTAATTCCGATTTGCTTAACTGGTTTTAGGCTGATTTAAGTTGATTGATGATCAAATTTTAGCCAATTTTAGATAGCCGATTGATGACTGATTGATATTTCTGATTGACTCATATTGTGTTAATCAGAATTAATACAAATTAGCCCTAAATCAGTTATCAATCATCCATTAATTGTCTGTCTAATTTTTAGCTGATTTGTATCTATTTTGACCAGTGTTATTTGACATATTAAAATAAATTTTGTTATAAATAAGCAAAAATTAGTTAGATGTAAAAGTCATTTTTATTCGCAAAAAAATAATTTCATTTTTTTAATAATAATTTCAAAATACCTGCACAACTTTCAATAATTCATTACATTTCTAAATATAGAGAAAAAACATCAGGTTAATTTTTTATTAGAATAGCTATTGAACATACAAAACTTAAAGAAAATGCTATTCAAATATTTAATATTACAATATTTTACCCTCTTGATAAAGAAAAACCTTGTTATGTTCCAAGATTAAAGGAAAGACAAGTTTTATCTATTACAAACTCAAAGTTTGCTATTGAATCTTCTGATAATCAAATTGATGTAAGTATTTCTATTTATTTTTAATATTATTTTTATTTAGTTAATTATAATTAAATAATAATCAATAAAATTATTTTTTAAATACAGTTAATTTTAACTTCTGCTATAATCTTAAATATTAACCAGAAGATTTATTCGTTTATCAAATAAATATTGTGAAAACAGCTTTAGTTTCAGATTCAGTATTTCTTATAAATCTTGGTATACAATTTGAATGTATTATTTCAGATTATATGGCTAAAGATTAGCCAAATGAAATTTCAATCATAATATTTATCCAAATAAAAGCCGTTTAAAATATCAAACAATGATTTTAAAATAGGGGTCTTCAATTTTTGTTTCAGGTGCCTTAATATTAATTGAAGGAAAACTTTATTTGGAATTACATAACTTTAGTTTTTTATGTATTCAACATCAATAAAACTTTGTATTAAAATCTACAAAAAAAATAATACCTTAATCTTCTATATCATCATCATCATCATCATCATTACCACCATACAAATTATCAAATATAGCAATTACAAAATCAACAATTTATAACAAAATTTAAAAGAGCATTCTATACCTATATTAGAAAAATGGGAAATAAAATGAAGTTTTAGCTGACTAAATTGACAAAATTATCAGATATTATATCAAATGCATTTGTAATAACTGTAACTTCAATGAAAATTTCTAAAAAAAAATCTGAAAAAATTACCAAAAAAATTCAAGAGCAAGAAGAACCAACTTGTGAAATTGTATCTGTATTAAAAAATCTAAGTGTCATCCATCTCGTACAAAATAATGTTTTCTTATAATTTTATTTATTGTAAAATAAATAAACATTTTTTTATTTTATATAATAAACTTATTCATTTTTTTAAAAAAAAATTTAATATGATCAAAAAATACATTTTAATGATTTGTTAATTTCTAAATAATTAATAATAGTAATTTTTGTTTAATTCATCTTGGATAATTTAAAATGCTACATTTTTTTTTATTTTTTTATATTAGCATAAAATAAATAAAAAAATTTATTAATAATTACACATCAAGAAAAAAAAATATTTTCATATTAAATATATTATGATAATAGTCTAAATAATTTGTAATCAATTTTATAAAAAACAAAAATAATTTCAGCTAATAATCTGTAACTTACTAAAAATGGTAAAAAATAAATAAATAATCGATTAATTTTAGTTTAATAATGCCATGATTTATGTAAACTTTATCATTTTTAGTTTAAACACTTTTATTTTTTTTGTAATATAGTATTGTATTTTATTATTTCCATAATTTATTTTTTTTTTTGTATTATTAATAATTTATAGATATATTTTTTAAATTTAAGCCGCTTTTGATAAGTTGTATTGATTTTATTATTATTATTTATTTGTTTGATTATTAAAATTTTTCTTTTTCTTTAAATCACTTTTTCACATTAAGCCATTTTGGATAAGTGGAATACTTGGTTTTCATTTGATTAATTATTAATTAGTTTTTGTTTTTTATTAGATCTAGATTTTTGAACGTTGCTTACTTAGGCCGATTTCGGTAAGTAGGATTAGTATTTTTTTTATTTTTTTATTTTATTAATTGGTAATTTTTTTTTAGATGTTTAAGGTAGATTTCAATTTTGGTAAATGGGGATTTCATTTTTTTTATTAATTATTATATTGTTTGTTTTTTTAGATCTTTCGCCATATAAGAAATCGAAATAAGGAAATAATACGTTTTTTATAAGGTTTGTATACGTAATTAATGATTCTATATCAAAATTCCGTATGTTTTATAATGATT
>CAMKVN010000511.1:0-27554 GCA_946474995.1 Funneliformis geosporum | reverse complement strand
ATTTTATTATAAAATATTTTCAGTCGCATTCAGTCGCAATTTATTAGTGGTTCACGAATTATGAAATTAGCTGTAAAGTAGGAGTTTTTTGTTTTATTTGCAGGCTAAGTCGCAGACGTCATTGAACAAATACTTTTTAAAGTAAAAATTCTTGAAAAAAATCCAATGAGAAGAAAAAGTTTATTATCACTTCATCACTAGTCAAAATAATACATTTCATTACTTTTTTAAATTGCCAAATATTGGCTAAAATATAGTCTAATTTTGCCAATAATTACCAAAAGAATTGGCATTTTTAGTTATAGCTAACTTTGCCTAATGCAGATATTACACAAACAAAAATTTAACATTAATAATTAGTAATTATTTGATATATCATTAGTTAAAATAATACAATTTGTCACATTTTAAGATGCTAAAAGTTGGCTAAAATATAGTTTAATTTTACCGATCATTATCAAAAAATTAGCATTTTGAATAAATAGAAAATCAGTTATCAATCAGCATTTATGTTAAAAATTAGTTAAATTTCAGCATAAATCAGCTTAAAATTGGTCAACAATCAGAAAAAATTAATTAAACAATTATTTATAAAATCAAAACTAATAAAACTCGTTTTTTATTTATTTATAATTTATAATATTATTTTATTATTATATAATAAATTACTCAAAAGAATATATATTGTATTATATTTTATTCAAAAAAAAATACATTTGATTTTTAAAAATAAGAAAAAATAAAGAAATCAGTTAGTAAACCTACTAAAAGCCACCTCTGAAAGGCTTATCTTAATGTATTTCTAAGAAAAAATAAAGAAAACAATTAGAAAACCACCAAAATACCACCTCTAAAAGACTTACCTTAATATATTTTTAAAAAAGTGAAGAAAAATAAAGAAATCAGTTAGAAAAATACCACTTTTGAAAGGCTTACCTTAATATTAAAAAAAGAAATAGATAAAAAATTAGTAAAATCAAAAAACCACCCTTTGAAGAAATTTCTAAAAAACCAAAGACTTATCTAATTTATCCAAAAAAATGAAGGATTTATTCCTAAAAAAAGCAAAAAGAAATTTAGTAAAATAAAGAAATTTATCTTTTGAAAGAACCTATTGAAAGAAAGAAAACTTACCTATCTAAAAGAATAAAAGCTTATATTATCTAAAGAAAAAGTTCTTATAATTTTAAAAATTTTAAAATGAAATTTTTTTTATAATTTTTAATATAAATAACTAAAAAATAAATATTAAAAATATTAAAATTAAAAAAATATATTTTTTGAAAATCGAATTTCAAACAAAAACCCTATCTTTATGCATAGCTAGACAGGCTATGTTAAATCTCAGGATCAACAAGACATTCTTTAGGTATTTAGATCGATGAAAAAAGATGAAGAACAGGCTAAGTAATTTCTGAAAAATCCAGAGCTAAATGGTTTAATAGATTCCTAAAAATATATGATTATCTTTACACAATATAGGATCGGAGTATTACACAAAGCCAGAAATTTATCGCATATTATGACTATCGCTAGGAAGCATTTTATCACAGCCCTGATAATAACGCAGTAAAAAGGGAGAAAACTCTAAAAAAAATTTTTTTCGAGTTAATGTTAAATCTGGACTTATTTTACTAAAAAAATCATAATTAGCTTAAAAGTAAAATTTTTAATTTTTTTAGAGTTTCCTCATATGATCAGAATAAAGCCATTCAAGTTCTTTAGTATTGGGTTAGATATCATTTATTAAATTTTATTTTTTCAATTGAAGCATATAGAATATATCACAAAAATGGTAACCGATCAAAAGCATTCATCTGATATATACCCAACGAGCAGTAAGTTATCAGATATACAGAGAAATTAGCCTGGATATCTAGACTAGATAAGCAAATGCAAAGGTGTATAATATGCTTTCTAGTGTAAATAGGGTGCTAGAGAAAAGACTGGATGATTATCATTCTCAGCTCAAAAAGTTTGGAAAGAGGATTAAACAACTAGAAATAAATGTAAAATGGATGGAAGACAACTTAGAAGAATCGGATGAATGTGTAGATAAGGAAAACTGTGATTGACTTAATTCTATAAAGTGGTGAAGCGAGATTATAACTGCTGCAATGCAGTTGAAATTTTACAATTTTTTATAATTGAAAACAAAAACCCATTTTGAGTACAAGTGAAGGAAAATACTTGAGGTTTAATCCATAAAATGAAAGTTCCTTTCCGCTATTCGTTCTACCTAATGTTAACTTTTTTCATTATATATTAACAGAGGCAAAAAAAAAAATTAAATTAAAAAATACTACCAATTCACACACCTTTATATTTGTTTTCAACAAAAATTTACGCTCATATTCAAGAAATTTACTATGAATGCTTTTTAAGAATTCGGTACGTGAAAATGCTTTGTAGTAAATATTTTATATTGCACCAAAATCGTATGATTATTAGTTGATTATTAGTTAGTTCTAGAGATTCATAAAAAAACTTTGGTCGCATTTACAATAAATATTAAATTTTATTTATTATTTGTATATTTCTAATATTCTATATATGGTTCTATATATAAGAATATCTATATTTTAGGAGTTGGATCAGGAATGATTATTAAACTTTTATGAAGCTCTTTAAGAGTATTAAGCATTGGATTTTTATAAGGAAAAAAGGAAATGAAATAGTTTAAAGACGAAATCTATTTTAAAAAAAGAAATAAAAAGTTAATACAGGTTTCCTTATATCATTGCAATGTAATTAAAATACATACCCATTTGGCTAACATAGGCGACCATACTCTTATCTCTGTATCTGTTGAAGTTGGATCAGGAAGTTTAAGATAAGATGGTCCATATTGTTGAAATATCTTGTTTCCTAAAACAGTTCTTAAAGTATTTGAAAGACATAAGTTATTAATTTAATATTCAGAAATATTACAATAGAAGAAAATATATACCCAAATAATAAACTAGCCAATTGAAGCCAATTTTCACCACTTTTGATTGTTGCATAGTATACAAGTTGATCAACAATGTACAAATATTGGAATTCAAGGTCAACCATTTTCTTTTTATCCTATTTAATAACAAGGGAAATTAAACTAATGTAAATATAAAACATAATTTTTAACATCTTTTGTTACCTCATCATTAGTCTCAACTGTAGCAAAAAGTTTTGTATTACTGTTAAAATTACTTAAAAAGCGAACAGTGTGATTTTCGAGAATGCTGTAAGTATACGATGATTTATAACCAGATGCCAACTGAATAAATTCAAAAAGTAATTAGTGTTAACCGGGATTTTTGTATAAAGCAAATAACTTATACATACTTGAAAACTTGAGATATGTCCAAAACTTATTCTTAAAGGAACCCAATAATTTTCAGAAGGTCGCTTTTTATTATAAACGGTCACATTTTCTTGTATATATTTTTCCTGTAAATAAAAAATAAATTAATTACGATTAAATTTCCTTATAATAAATATACTGTTAAATGGAAACTCACCCTTCGAACGCTTTCGGCATTCTTAATCAAAGACTTTAAATTAGGTCGTACCAAAACGTTATGAAAAGATTTAGGAGCCACTTCTTTGACATCATTGCACAGTTCCAAACTAAAATACATCGTGTCATTAATAATTTCATACTCCAAAGGTGTATCAAGTAAATTATTGATTTTTATTTCGCGAAATTCTGGATTGAACTGTAAGTTCCATTCATCATCATCCTTATTATTAGGATCGCGACGCCATATTTTGCCTAATCATTAATAAATATTAATGTTAATTATTAAATTAAAAAATTTTTTATGGTTAATAATTAGACCATGACTTACCCATAAAAGCCTCCATATCATTATAATCAACATGTAAAGATGGCGTTCTACATTCTGCCTTAAGTAATAAAGTCTGCTGATAATCTTTTACAAGTCTACAATTCACATAAATTTCTATGACTTTCTCTTCTACTAAATTTGGATCTCTCCGATTGCCACCATCAAGATATTCTTGTAATTCTCGAGAAGGTAGAGGTCTTAGTCGTATATAAACTCGAACATTACTTCCTGGCTCCACGGTAAGTGTTTTAAATAATTTAACTGACATTCTCGAAGTAGAAAATAAAATTTCTGTTGGATCATCATAATCCAGATTTGTTTGAAACTAGAAGGAATATAAAAAATTTTAATACCATTATCAATAATAAACAAAAATCGATAAAGAACATACAGAAAATTCCAAAGGTACGGTTTCCCTATTATAAATGACCATGCTACGAGCAGAGTATTCGGAACCATAAAATAAATTCAGCATTTCTATTCGTGTTTGGCTAGTGTCCACACCGTTCACGTATATATCGAAGACATGATTACTAGCTACTGGAGTATTGGCACCTCTCCTTAAATTTTGTCTAGCAACCACCTAAAAAAAAAAAATAAAATAAAATAAAAATATTATAAACCTTATATATAAATTAAATCATTTACTAATCTACTAAAATGCTGTAAATACCTCCATCATAACCCTGATAGTTTTGGTATCTGAAGGATTATTCAAATTTTCGATTATCAAATATGTTGAATAAACATTCCGCATGCTCGTGGAAAAACTCAAAGTTATCGTATGTGCGTCAGTATATTGACGATCAGTTGATGCTTCTAATGTGCCTTCAGTCCGACTTATATTTAACCAAGCCTTATCACTAGTTGAAACAGTTTTAATTCGATATGAAACTCTTTTTGAGGTGGTATTTTCAAGAGTCAATTTCTTTACTATAGAAGTTAATCCAAGATCTTGTTGACCTAAACTAAGTTCATAACGACCACCAATTTTTACAGCTTCTCCAATCCTTTTGCATCCACGTAAGGTTATGAAAGGTAAATCGGATGAAATGTCCTGGTAAGAGTATTGCCTTTCCTGCGAAACCATCAAATTTTTATGACCTATTTCCACTGATTTTTCAGGTACTGAATCGGGAATTTCTTCAACTATACGAGGTTCACGAGCGACAGATTCAATACCAACAAGAACTATTTTATCATGACTAGATAAAGAATTAAGATCTATAATACGAATCTTAATATCTTCTGAAACTGCTATTGTAGAATCAACCAATTCAATTTCTAAATTGAATGATTTCCCGGGTTCTATGGTTCCACATCCATTATCATCTATTGGAAAGACATTGATAATCTCTTTAGCGGAAAGTTCCATTGGTCCTTCGATGTGTACTTTGAAAGATAATGGAATTTTCTCTGACAAATTTTTTATTATAATGGATTCTCTTTGTGGTAAAATATCTTCAAAATCATTTGATTCTTCAATTAGTTGTTTATCTTGGCTCGAAGGAGATAATTTATGTCTCAGAATCAGTGATGATTTACGTTTACTCTTACTAACATCATTAGTAATTTCACCATCAGAATAACATAATTCTGTTTTAAAGCGTATCTTCTTGGTTGAAACGGAAAACGTGGGAGACTCTGTAATAACACCACGTATTGGTATATTCTCAGCCACTCTCTGCAGAATATCATCCTCATAACTTTGTTTTGTAGCCACCCAAAGTTTACCAAAAGTAACACCATCAGGATTAATGAGATAAGAAGATTCACGAGGTATACGATTGGTTTCAATCGGATAAGCACGAACTCTAACTTCGATTGAGCCGTGAGCGCTAATAGAAACACTACCAATTAATGGTGAATTTGAAAATCTTGAAAGTATATCAATTTTAATATAATTAGAAATATAAGGAGCAAGTTCCACTCCAATTTCAAAGCGAATATCTTTTTCACTTATATTGTGAATTGTAAACCATGCGTCACAAGCATAATCTGATCGAGGGAGAGGATGATAAAGAGAAGGCAATACAAGTTCACCTTTAATTAACCGATCAAATTTAAGCTCAAATAAAGTAAGAGTAGCTTGGATGTTCAAAGTCATTATATTGTAAGGATTATACATGTTTAGAACATTAACGGAAAATGTCCGTTCGCCAGCAGAGAAATTTTTAATCCTACGGGGCTTAAGAACTGCTGTTATGATCTGATCAATAAGTGGTTCCACAGTGCGTTTCGAAGCAATCACGCCTTTGTTCTGAACATTTGAACCATCATCCATTACTCCTAAAATTTCAATACAGTCGGGACTTTGTAATTCATAATGTAAAGGAATTTCCGATATATTGCGCAAAATGAATTTAAATTCACTTCCTGCCCAAGAATTTGAATGTCCTAATTTTCCAAGATTTATTACGCTCGAGTTTAATTCGCCTATTGGAACACAAAACTTGGCATTTAAATCTATTAATTTTACTGTAAGCTTTTGTATTTCATCATTCAAGAGGAGTACACCTTGAATGCTAACTTTTTTTCCAACTTCAATTAACTTAAGTTCCTCAGAAGTTAAAGAATTAGGTTGTGGACAACTTATATAAAGATGAGTCTTATTTCCGGGTTTCAATTCAATAAAAGGTCCACAGATATGAAATGGTGAATCAATGGCATCTAATTTCTCATTATAGTCTTGAATAATTCTTGTATCTCCAAAGGGTCCCCATCTGATTTTAACATCTAAATCACTCCTTGGACTAATTTGCACAATGTCAGTTGATGATTTGTTACAAATCTCAACACAATGTTCATATAACGGAATTGCTGTTGCCTGATATCCTTTTTGAATAACAGCTTTAAGATCTAATTTACTTTCTAAGTTAGAGTTCGTCATTTTCGATTCGGATCCAACAACGACCGTTGTGGAAACATTCTCCCAAGAAAGCATAGGCAATTTACCAAAATCTTTAATGTTTTTAAGACCCATTGGTGCCTTCTCGGAAAAAATATTCTTTGATATAGAGCTATCATCTTTAGTCAAAAAATCAAGTGAATTGTTGTCAACAAACAAACGAACTTCTACTTCAACGTTTTGACCTACATTATTTTTATTGGTAACAATAATTTTATCCCTGAAAAGTCCATACTTTGATGTTGTAACTCTAAAATTAATTAAAGCTGTTGATTTATCAATCAAATTACTTTCACTTGTGGAGGTGTCAATATCTTCCCGACATTGTTTGAATTTAGATTCCCATCCGTCAAGAGTTCCACACGTGCGATCTAATAAAATAGTTCCGTTTGGACATTCAACTGCATAATCTAAAGGTAACCGACTGGACATATTATGAACAATAAAAGAACCATAGAATGTTTCACCAATAGAAGTAGTCGATCCAAGAGATATTAACTTTTCTGATACCGACAATATAGAACGGCCTATCAAAGAAACGAACTTGACAGTTTGAGTGATGGCTTCAACTAATTCTGTTTCATTCGAGTCTCCACTTTCATCAATTACATTATCGGCTTTCCGTATAAATGACGAACTTACGCTTTCTTTTACATGGACAACAAATTTGATGCCACCGATTAATTCGCGGCATTCCCCATTGGATATGTTTGATCCATTTACTGAACCAACTGGTGTATTTCCTGTATTGACATTTCTTCTTCCTGTTGCAGGAACAACACTTAATAAATTTGGATGTAAAGCAATCCATACTGTAGTCATTGATTTCTTTTTTAATAAGGTCTTGGAAACTTGTCCACGTATTCCATTCTCATCAAGAAAGACGGAAACTTGCAATGATAAATTACTTTGACCAGTAATATAAACATCATCATCGGAAATATTTTCTACAATTAGTGGTGTTACTTGTGAATATTTCCGCCCAGGGTCAACATAACAATAACCCAAATTTAGTTCAGATTGTCCATCATCAGCAAGCGATGGAAATCGTAAATATTGGGAATAATGTACGTAACCACGAAGAGCAAAAGTACAATCGACTTTTGTTGCATAATTTCGGACTAGCAACTTGTGAGTTTGTCTTCCGACGACTGTGGCAACAACTGAAAAATCTATGCGACGAGTTTCTTGAGATGATAATATTCCATGTGTTTGACTTATTTGAAAAAATGATCTATCATCATCTGAGACAATAATTTCATAATTTAATGGATGATCACCTCGATTTGATAATTTAAAGTAATAGTTATGACTTTGATTAACCTCAAGTCTTCCTATATCCAGTATAGCTGGTTCCAAAATCAAATGATCAGTTTCGGGTACGTGCTCTACGTGTTCGGGTGATTCTGCACGTGGGAACCCAAATTGAGTAAGTTCTATTATAGGTGATTTATCAACACTTATTGAAGATATGTCGGATCCTTTTTGTGGTGGTGAAGCAATTAAATAAGATAATTTACGTAATGAAGACGGTGTAAAAAACTTAACATTCTCTACAGATTCCGAAACAACACTCGATGACTCGGGTGCCGGGCTTGACAAACTTGATTCCGACTTGTATTCATTACTGAATGTTTCATCTGACGTTGTCTGCATGTAACTAGAATAATCATAGAAAACCGTAGTTTTAAAAACAACGGTTTTAGTAATATCTGTATTTTTATGCTCATGAACGTAAATTCGACTAACGATGTTTTCTTGAGAAGGTCTAGTATTTTCTCCTTCTATTTGGAGCGAATCAGTATTGATTGCAATGGCTTTAAAATAAATATAGATAGTTTTTGATGAACGTGGTTCCATAGGAAATATAATTGATGTTTGTGTTCTTTTGTATTTGGGACCTTCTTTTCCATTTATTAAATTAGGTGAATTTAAAGGACGCTTATTAGATTGATCGGAATTTTTTTCAACATGTAAAATTGGTTTACTAAGCATAAGACGTTCACTATTCGTTCCGTTAACATAAGAATCTTCAAGTGGAGTTTGTTGTCCGTCACTATGAACATCTGATTTTTCATCTTTAATAATAGACTCACTATTGTTGTTACCAAGAGAAATATCTTTCACTAAATCACTATCGTCATCATCTTTCCCTGTGTCACCACGTCGTAACTTTGCTAATTTTTTCTCTATTTTTTTCACCTTTTCTTCTCGTCCTTTGCGTTTTGCAATTTTTACTTTTTGTTCAAGGTTTTCAATTTCTTCTTCTGTCTCTTTACTTAGCAGACCACCATTTATTGAAGATCCATCAGTGTCCTCTTGAAGTACAAAGCTCAGCTCACCATAACACCATTTAAATTTAAGATCTTGTGGATCAATATGAACTTCAAACATACGAGATAATTTATTAGTGTTACTAATTGTGATATGCTGAACTCGTGGTGCATTGTCATTAATAAAACAAGATTCTAAATTTAAGTTCAACGGATGGACAAGAAAATTAGATTGCTTTCTTATAATAGCTTTAACCGACAGCACTTGATCATTATCTCTATCTTGAATGTTTTCGATTTCTAATTTTTCATGAAATTGTCCAGGAAGACTAGGATTAAATGTGAATTCGACTTCTTTTTTGCCATATCCACGGACAACTCCCATGTGTCCAGCACTAAACATAATGTCACCTGAAGAAATTAATCCTGATTTTCGAATGTTGTATAATAATGGTACTTCGCTTCGATTTTGAATGAGGATTTTTTTACTTCGACGTTCATTTTTATCCATGATTCCAAAATTGATATTCTTTTGACCTAAATCCATAATCGAACGACACATAGTCGTATTAACCATAAGTTCTCTGACAGGAATAAGACTTTGGTCACCTTGTAGTAAAGTTTCAAATTGTGGCTGTTGAATTTCCCTATCAAAATCAATAAGGCGAATGAAGACCCTAGCATCACATTTCTTTGGTAATCCTTGAACCATTCTTCTTAAATGTCGTTTTGGAGTAAAGACTACTATTATTTGTCTTTCTCCCTTAGGTGGAATTTCTATCATTTTAATAGGAACAATTTGATGATCTCTCATACGATTTTGCAATTCTCGTAAAAGAGCCATCTGTTGGCGAACGTAAGAAACTTCTACAGAAGCCTTTGGGAATAATAATTGTGAATTACCATTATTATTATTTTCTAGTATAGCAATAAGCGATTCTATTGGCATACTTGATAAAGTTTCTTTATTATGTATCTTAGCTTTCTCATTTCTTTCTGATATGTTTATCGAACTATTTTGATTTTTTTGTGATTTTTCACGAGATAAATCATCGCCTGAGTCAATTACTCTCTTAAGTATTCCAGTAGTATTCTTTAAAGTACCAGTATTACTTGTACTTCCAGATCCTAAACTTTCTTTTAACCTCCCAATTGTCAGGCATTTAGCAAATCCAGACGTCTTATTCAACGCGATTTTTAATGGCCTTCTCCTTGGGGATCGTAAGGATGAGGGACTTGCTAAATCAAGGTATGCTGCACTTGATAAAGAAGAATCTGATGATGCACTATCTGATAAAACAGACGAGCTATATCGTTTACTGTTCAGACTTTTTTTAATTTCCTCATTCGACATCGTTGAACTTGTTGTTGATAGATTACTAACATTTAAATTCGTTTTAGTAATGTCAATAGAAGGTTGTTTCCTTAGTATTCGTTTATTTCCAATAGTTTCTAAAAGTTTTTCGCGCCTTTCAAGTTTAGAGGAGCTACTTTGTTCATTATCTCCACTTTCCGCAGCATGAACCCCAGTACTTTGAGTGACTAAACTCCGATCTCCTGAGCTGATCGCATCATCGTATTTCATACGCTTTTGATACATAATTATCTCTTCGGATAATGAAGAAGTTATCTCTAGCGTCAAGTTCTTTGCACTAAAATTATCAATAGTAAACGTTCGAATGCTTGGAGAATTTATCACAGTAGGCCCAAAATCGATAAAATTACTCCCAGTTGAAGTCAAAATTCGATAAAATAACGAGTGAAAAGTGACGCCATTTTTGTCAATATTTGTACTTCTAACTTCTATGATTTGATCGTTATCGCGATTTTGCAAATTGACAACAGTTATTTGCTTTCGATAATCAACATTAACTTTTCTTGGATACATATCGAGTTTAACTTTAGTTGATAATTTTGGTGGAATAACAACTTCATCATGAGTACAATTAAGCACTTTTGAAACAAACTGTAATTCTACACGAGCCGTCAATTCAGATAAGTTAGTAATCACGATGGGCACCGATTTTAAAGTACCGACATCTGTGTCTCCAAAATTCACTTCTTTAGGATTTACTTCAATAAAAGAAGTACAACTCCTAGCTCTACATTGAATAATTTTACGTTCATGACCACCGGATCTCATACTTGTTGAACTTGAATTAACAGACACATATTGCAGAATAATTCGAAAGTTTCTTCGTGTTAATTGTCCAGCTTTAAAATCATTAGCGGATGAGTCTTTTTCCGGACGATAGGAAACTTGAACCGTTTTCTCTCTTCCAGGTCCAAAAATTACTTCTTCAATTTGAGTTATCCCATCTGAAATTTCCTTTTCCAAATTTTCTCTCTCTAAAGTATTTTTAATCCTTCCAGAAACATTATCTCTCTCAACATCTGAATCGCTGATGTTATTGAATCGAAGTTTGTTTACCGATCTTGAAAATTGTGACTCATTTGTATAAGATAATCTTTCTACAGACGATGGTTCTAATCCATTAATTTCATGTATCACCGATGGTGCCTGTGAACCAATTATACTACCAGAGACAGAAACTTCATCTGTAACGCTCGTGTTAATAGGAGTATTACTGATACTCGTAATATTTGAAACATTTTTATGACGATAACGTAAAGAATTTATGTCTCCGGCATTATAATCGCTACCTTTTAGATCTACTTTACTATTCTCTATCAAATTATCTGTTTTCAAATGGAACAAAACTTCTGCATTCTCAGCTGAAAAATGAATTTCTAAAGGTACTTCACTAACATTTTTTAGAATCAACTGTTGTTTACTCCATACCCCTGCACAGCAATCTCCAAAGTCCAGGATATTACCACTACTAACGACCAATGATTCTTCTCTTAAAACTGATCTAACAACTGCATTAATTCTGCTTTGTAAAGTATTAGCAGCGTCATTGGCATTCTCAAGCTGTAGATCATAACTAAATTCTCCTATTTCTTTAGGTTTAAATGTTACTCTAATTCTTCTATGGGAATAACTAGGAATTGGCTTATCATCTAATAATTCACCAGTATCATAGTCTGTAAATTTTAACCAATCTTCACGTTCAGAATTTGATAAATCTACCGTATTTAAAAGCCAATATAATTCAATTTCAGAACGATTCCATATGGTAAAGTCTTTGAAATAAGTACCCCCATTTACACAATCATCAAAATTAATTCCAGTTTCTCCAACATCCGTCCATAATACTGAACGACAAACGGTAGAACGAAATTTAACAGTAATTTGATAATCAGCTTTAGATGAGCTACCTATCGATTCAATATCACGAGGAGCGTTATCAATTTCAGACTTAAATGTCTTGTTAACTAAAAAAATTTTAAATGAATTAATCAAATTTTCATTAGTTTTGTATTTTAATTTAATTGATGATTAAATATCAGACCTTGATCGGGTTCATTCGTTGGGACTAAAAAGGTAGATGACTTCTTCTTATAGGTTGTCGTGACATTAACCTTTGGAATATTTGTTATTTCCGTGCTTTCAAAATTCTGTTGCTTTTCGATAACATATGCGAAAAAGAATAATAGCCCATTGACTTCAAAAAAATCATGAGTTTCTTCATCTTCTGATGATTGTGTGAAAACATTAGTATTAATTCTCGTTTCATCAGTCTCATCAGGAATTGAAGGAGAATTTAGATCCTCCACAGATCTACGATTTTTATGGTGGGCATCCGGTAAAAAGGCCAATATCACTTTTTGTGAACTTCCAGGTGAAATAATTACTTCATCTATATGATTTACATAATTGAAAAGTTGGTTGAATTCATGTCCATTCACACTATCACCAAATGCACCAACTGCAGCAGCAGCAACGGTATTTGTTGCAATATTAATTAAGGAGTTATCTAATGAAACATTATACAAAACGCTGCTATTACTTTCTGATCTAGAAGGTGAACCAAGTTCAGACGAAGCTACCATTTCTGCTTTTTTAGAATTTAAGTCGGGAAGATTTTCATTTGTAAGTTGAAACGCTATCTGTGAACCAAGATTAGAACGCAATTTCACTAGTATTGTAGATTGAGATATATTGCGAACTTCAAAACGTCTTAGTGAATGAAGACCATTTAGATAAACTTTTTCTAATACGAGACGGTTAGGAATATTCATAAGTTCAAACACTGGTGAAGTTGTAGAATTATATTGAGGGAGCGAATTAGAACGCGAAGTATGACCCCCACTCATTTTTTGAGACAGCTGATTAGTAGACATCACTAGATCTATTAATATTTTCAAAGATTCAAAAGAAATAGTAAAACCTTTTTTCTTTTTTTTTTTTTTTTTTTTTTTACTTATCAAAGAGAGAATATGCTAATGGAAACGAGCGTATGCTCCAAATATGCTAACTGTGTATATAACGAAACTGCATTCTTTTATGCCTGATTTTCATGAGAACATTTGATGTTCTCTTGTTTGATATTTAAATTCTCACTTTTTGTTAATAAAAAAAAAAAGTTTTATGTGCTTTTATGCATACAAGCAAATCATTTGTAGTGTCAAACCGCCCAGTAGCCTGGTACCCAATCAAACACGGTGAATATAACCAAATATTTTTCCATAGAATGCTAAATTAATTACGTAATAACAAGGGTAAGTAACATAAGCAATTCATTCAAGGATTTAACTGGGGTATATTAATTACATAGATGGGTATTATATAAGATTATAAAGTATCCCGGGTACTTAACATATATAATACCCGGATACTTTAAAATACAACATTAAATTTACAATTAGTTTCGTTATTGAAAATAATAAATAAAGCTCTATTCAAATCTTATTAATATTTTTTGAAAAGTTCATTAAATTGCTTAAAAATCAGGTTTTTTTTTGTTTTATAATATTATACCCCGGATAAGTTGAATCCTTATTACAATCCGGATTATAAAATTCTTTAAGCTTTATATTCAGTTCTACTTTTAATATAATAAATATAAATTTGCTAACCCAATATTTCAAATTACAGTCAAAGCTCGTTATAGTGAATACCATTATAGTAAAATCGTGTTATAGTGAATTTTTTTTAATTAATAAATTTCTCTCGATATATAACCAAGAATTCACTATAAAAAGTATTCTTCTTTAAAATTATTCTAATCTAACTTTCATATTTCAGCGCATTTTAGTCACTAATGTTAAGATGAATAGAGGAGAAATAAGGTTTCCGGCAATAGAGAATAAACGTTTACTTGCTACAGATGTTACTAATGGTCCTAATTTCTTTTCCAAAAATGTCTCATATCATAATACTTCCATCATATTTAATTGTAGGTGTTAACCTTACACATAACCGTGAACTTAAGGTAACAATGAGGGAGTAATAACTAAGATTAGTATGAGATAAGTCCTATCATGCCAAATACTTGCGAGAAATTCATACCTTAATTGCGTATTTTCGTCCAGGCTTCATTATTTTCTCGTCAAACTGCGGTACATCGTTTTCTTTTATAACGTTTAGGCTTGGGAAATCTTAGAGTCGTATAAAAGTAATGATAAAACCGTTATTAATCCTTCCGCGAACTGATAAATTACTTTTTTTGTTCAAAGGAACTCAACTTTCTAAAAAAAAAAACAAAAAGAAACTATATTTCTGTTTTCTGTAAACATGTTCAATATTATCCGTGGCAATTATACTCGCCACTTACGCTTTACGAAATTTCCTGGTGCGTCTTCTATATAATTTTATTTTATTATAATTTCAGATACATTTCTTCTGACATCATCTGTTGTATAAAGCGTCATTTAATGGTACGTTTCCTATATAACCTTTATTTGTTATCTATTATGTATTTGTCTGTTTAGAATCAACGTCGTCTTCTGAAAATATTATTCGTGAAAGCGATATCCATAAATCTCCTAATCGTTAACTTCACTCTAAAGGAGTGTATTTTATACGATGTCGATAGACGCAGAAACGATTATCTCGACCATAGACTCTCTCGGACGGAAAATAAGCTCTATTCTATTGAAATTCAATCAGAGAAACGAGCAATGCAATCAGAGAATTAGTTACTTCTTATTATCGTTGGCAGCACCGTATCAATTATTTCTAGTATCGTCGCTAGTTATTATATTAACAAAAAAAGTGTCAAGACGGCCAGGGAGGAATAATTAATATCCTAAAAAAAAGTTTGAATTTTCGGCTTTTATTTCGTGTAGAACATCTACTTGTTGCCGAAATTATATTGCTAAATAATGTTGATTTCTTTATTTGTGACTTATTACTTTTTACAAAAAAATGTAATCTCCATTTTGCTAGATAAATTTTTTTATTTGCGATTTTATTTCTTTTATAATAAAAATTTATTGCTTTCACTTTGAAATATTTTAAAATTTAAAATATGCGTATTAAGGGAATAGTAGACGTAACGTAACTTTACAAGATAGTGATAAAACGCGAAAAATCTATATCTATTTAGCTGTAGGAGGGAAATTGAAATATGAAAATTTGTGTTTTAGAAAATTGACAGTTTAACGATTATTCTATATCAATAGACTTAAGCTTCCTTAAGTATTTATTGGTAGGAATAGAAACTTTCGAGATCATACATGGTTTGTTCTCAGCAATGTTTGTAGTGTTGTATGTTGAATTTCAAATAATCTATTTATTTTATTGTCAATATTGTTGTAGCCAATCCATCCAGGATCAGTATCATGCTAAAATATATGATCATATTATAATGAATTATTTCATTTTTTTAAAACATCAAAATTGTTTTCGTTTTTTTTTTGAAAAATAAATATATTGATTCACTATTCACTATGATTATTATAATTGAATTTAATAACTTTTGGAGTGTATCACGCTGGGTCCATGTTCATTATAATCAACTTTGTTAATGAAACTTTTTGGATCAGGAAACGAGAGCTTATCAAATACATACCAAATAAAACATCATGTAAATAATAATAAAAATATGAATTGATTAAATGATAAAATAAAAGTGTCCGTACCTTGGCTGTTATGGAAGCACCCAAGAATCCAGCCAAATCTTGTCTGTCTTTAAGATTTGTAAAATAATCAGGAACTTTTAAGAATTTTGCTTCTTTAACTTGGTATTCTCCAGTATTATCAGAAAATGTAAAATATGGTGCCAGATCGTTTTTAATCCGTTCCTTTAAGCCTTTTTTTTTTAAAAAAAAAAATTTCATATATGTATTATTTATTTAACTTGAATAAAGTTGAATTTAAAAATTTTTACAAACCTTTCATCATAGATGATCCACCTGTAAGTACAATATTCTCCCATAATGTGTTACGCTTATCTGGTTCACAACTATATATGGCCAGATAAATCGATTCTGTTAGTGATAAGACTCCTTGTCTATTAATCAACAATGTGTCAAAAATAGGTTCTGCGACATGAAAACGTTCCGGGCCAACTGTAAACTATAAAAGAAAGTTGAATTGCTCGCAACTTAAAATCTTTAAAGCACGCAGCAGATTTCTTGGCTAGTAAAATGTTTATGAACCTTTTTTCCGTGATATTCGAGTTCCATTCTCGCAGGTTTATCTTCCAAATTGTTAGCATCTAATAAAACCTCACAAATTGATTCTTTAAGAGCTCTCGCAAAATCTTTATCAGGAGTCTCTCCATACTCTTCAAGAAATTGCGCGTCCAATAAAAGCAACGAATGAAAATATTCATCAAAATCTTGACCACCAATAGGAACGATTTGTATTGCGTGGTGCTGAATTGAACATTCTAAAATTGGGGTTATCTCTAATTGGAAATTTCAAAAGTTTATTAAAAGAACAAAATTTATAAAAAAATAATAAACAGCATGAAATCAGAGTACCAGTTTTCCCGTAACCGATATCCACTACCAAACCACTAATGCTGCCACAACCGTATAGAGACATTAATGCCTGATTAGCTATGTAAAGTCCGGGAGAATTGAAGGTTTCGAAAAATATTCGTGCAATTCGTTCATATTGTACTTTATTCCAAGTATTCGGAACAGTAACGATTACAGGACATTCATTACGTGATCTTTTGATATTAAATTCCTTTAAGAGAATATGTCGCCTGTTTAAATTTATTATTGTGTGAATGAAGCCTTTAATGAGGAAAAATATCAAATAAAACAATTATGATAATATAAACGTACCATAATGCTTCCAATTCATCCCAATTTTCAATATTACCGCGTTTTAACGGATAAGAAGTTACAAATTTACCTTTGTGCTGTTCCTTTAATTCCTTTAATTGCATACCACAAACATATTTTGGTCCTTTAGCAGTCTTTGTAGGTGCATCCTTCTCTGACTTTTCTGGTGAGTTCGGTTCGGTTTGCTTACTATTTTCCGGAACTTGCGATATCTCGGAATTTTGCTTTTCAATCTCTATTTCAGGCAATTTTCCGACTTCTGTTTGAAGAAGCTATAAACAATTCAGTTTATGCTGAGTTGTTGGTTTAAGCGAAGGATGATTTTGAATGAATTGTTTTATCGATCCTCTACAAATTTGTTAATAACTTTACACGCGCAACAAGATCAAACTTAACGGATGTAGCGTGTTATAACAGGGCATTAAAGCAAGAAGGGACCGAGACTCCGATTTGAACAAGCTGTCGAGTTTTCGTATAAAAAAAAGGTCACTTACCACAGAAGGAAACTGATTCGTATCAGTTACATTTATTCCTGCTTTTATTCTCCAAGAACCATTATCAATAATCACATATGATTCTTCTTTTAGAGTGAAATGCATTTGGATTATTATACTTATAACACAGTGAAACAAAAACAAAAATAGCAAAATTATTCAGATTATTAGACGCGATTGTATCACATAAACTTTACAGCTATCATCCAATCATCTTCGTTGCCCAGATTTCATAAATTAGATGTCCAAAACAACCAAAACAAAAAGTTTAATTTGAACATGAATCAAAAAAGAATTCAAAGTCGGGAGGTAAATGCGGTTTTTTAAATCGAAATTTTGATTTAAAATTACTTAATTTTAAATGATCCATTTCTGAAGTCTTTGAAAGCGATGATATGGCAAACGGTAAATGATATTTGTCACGAAGAAGGTACAAAACCCACTTCTTTACTAATTTTATATGTATTATATAATGTTTGTTAATTTTAATTTTATATTTCATAGCTGATGAATTGAACGTAATCCCTACTCAATTATTTATCGCGTCGTTAACGGAAATGGTATATAAACAAGCTGGTAAAATATCACTCTTAATTGGTAAATTTATTTTACATTGTTTATTCTAAATTCACTTGTTGTTTCACCAATTAGAAACTTTTGCGATAAACTTGGAAAATTTTGCAAAGTCCTTATATATATATTACGTGTTCCCTGAAATTATCGTTATTATTATTATTTTATTAAATTTACCATATTCTCATAAACAGTCATGCGAATCGATCCACAATCTCGATGGATGATGTGAAGGTAAATTATCACATTATTTTAATCACATACTTTTTTTTTTATTACTTATTTTTAATAATATTTTAAATTTAAAAAGCTTTGTAGCCGACGCAATGATGAGCTAGTGAGTCTCCTTGTCCCATTTTCATTTACAATTCTTAAAACTAAAATCATCATTTGGAACTTTGAATTTAGAAAACGTATATTAGTAACTTTGCCAATTCCATTATTGAAAATCGTGCTATACGATCTCCACATAGTCAACAAGAATCACAAAATGTGGAAAACAATACTGATTAAATGTCGTAATACATATTAGACTGTTATTCTTATGTAATCACCAAATGTCAGATATAATTTGATTAACTAAATTTTTTTAATTTAATTTATTGTAATATAAGGTATTTGATAAAAAACATAATAGTTATGTTTCTATTTAAATCTTAGAATAACTAAATGATAAACTCATTCCTTTCGAATTCTAATAAAATATATAATAAAATATTAAACATATCGATAAAAGAATGCTAACTTGTAACGATATTTTCTTGATCTGTTGTTGTCGTATTACATCCTTCTGTCAGATGAGTTAATAAACCATCTCGTCTTCTCTTTAAAATTTCATGCTCCTTGAGAATATTCTGCTCTTCCCATAAAACGCGCTCACGCTCTTGTACTGGAGTTAGTGAAACTTCGGAAGCGGAAACATGTATTGGATATGATGATGATTTATGCGAATTTTCATTTGCTAAAGTAACATCTGGAAACGAATGTGAAACATTAATATTTGATTTCGGTGATGTAGATTGAATTTGCTGTTGATGATGAGAAAAATCATGAATTTTAGCTATGTCTTTAATCGTAGAAGGTCGAGACGAAATTATCAAACCTTCGTCTTGATCTTGTACACTTCTATTTAAAATATTATTGTCATTTTTGTAATTCGAATCTGGTAATTCTTGTAAACTTTGAATCAACCATCTTCCAATAGCTCTTACAGCGCCTTTACTCTCTGGCAATATTGACATCATTTGTAAAAACGCGTGACTCATCCCTTGAAGGATTTTCACCTCTACCCAATCATCAGCATCCGATTTCTCTACGCTGCTCATTCTTAAACCTTCTCCAAATTTACCACCATTTGCCATTTGTTTTTTCCTCCTTTTAGCTTCTCTTATACGTCCTGCAAATACAACAGTATCATCGACAAAAGGATCTTTCTCTCCACACATAAGATAAACTTTTGGAAATTGTGCCAACAATTCATCAGGTCCAACGATAGGGGAAAGCAAATAATCTGAATTAAAATCAGGATAATTATTAGGGCCAAGGTAAAGAATTACCATTGCACGCATCTAGAGATGAATAAAAAATGTCATTATTATAATAAACAAATAAACAACAAATAAATTTGTTAATACATAATTAATTTTACCATATCAGGAGTTATGATTCTATCATTAAAAAAGCTCATACGACTAGTCATTGTCAATCGTGTTCCTATTACGGGACGAGATCTTTTTTCACTGGGATTTCCAGTCACATCATGACCGTCTATATATTTGACTCTTTCTTCGATCGTCCTTTCATCATCTCTTGATCCAGAAAAGCGTTTTCTCCACCTTCTCTTTTTAACATCAGGGACTACTGACAAAGGACTTTTATGACGTAAATGATCCTTAGATTCTAATACTCCGGGAATAGTATGGGCGGAATCCGCCCTTATGACAGAAAGTTGAGATGGCGTCATCCAACATGTAATGTCAAAATTCAAGCAGGGATAAATAAGAATTAACGCGGTAGGATGTGGAAGGGCTGTTGGGGATTCAAGTATTTTGAACATTACAGATGTCACAAAATTCCCACCACTTTTTTTTTATTATTGCAAGGAAAAGATTAATTAAAATGTTAAATTAAAAGATGAACTGTTTATGAATAAGAATTATACTTACGCAGAATCTCCAACTATTGCAACCTTAATTTGCTTTCTCTTGCTGCCGTCTTTATTTGTCAATCCAGTCATTCCTATAACTTCACCGTTGCTTTCCATGATACTTTGATAAACATCAAAACATTCCTCTAGAGCATAAGGATATGGGAACTCTGGTGCTTTTGAGTAGTCTATACTCAGAACAGGTACTTGAGTTCTTTTTGCCCAATGGCATAGATATTCTTCATGACAAGGGGGAGACATCGCTATAAAACCACCACCTGGAAAATGGAGTACAAGTTTATCCTGATTTGCAAAAGATTCTACTGAACCAGCATAATAAATATAACCAATAACTGGTCGAGTGCCGTGAGAATTATTTTTCGGGCGAGGAATTTGAATTTTCTTTTGAAATATACGCGGATGACTGAAACTAATTGCGGCACGTAAAATTGGGTTCAAAGACTTTTCCCAAGAAACGCGTAATTGTTCGACAGTAATTGTAGCGCGTATTCTTCGAATCTAAGTATTAATTAATATATTGATTGAAATCTGAATGATCTAAAAAAGTATCATTTATCATTCTTACTTTTTCATCTGCTTGATCAGCAAAGATCAAATAATATATAGAAAAAACAATTGACATTATATCTCTAAGAAATTTAGGACGAATCGGCATTGCAGTCCAAAATCCGGCATCAAGTGCTGTTAGAATCCATGTTGCACGATAAAAATTACGACTGTACTATATTGCAATCGTATAAATAAAAAGATTTTTTTTTAGAATCTAAAAGTAGAAAAAAAGAAAGTTTATAATTAATTTATAATTACGTACAAGTCGAGAGAGTGGTTCCGGTGCTTTTGTCAGTTTTTTTTTAAAAAAAATACGTTAATAATAAATTAATTAGTAAAAATTTAATTTGATTAAGAGAATTGTATACAACTTACCACCAAGTCCTATCATGCGGTCAGCATTTTTTAGCATATATAAGAACGCTAAAGTACCAGCAACTAATTGAAAAGGGGTGAATCGGGCTAATTATAAAGCAAAGTATTAGTAAAGATAAAGAAGTATTAGTAAAGATTACAATCCAGGTTAGAACTTACAAAGTTTATCATTCCATTTTTGACAAAATTTAGGTCCTCTTCTATCAACTTTGTAGATATACCAAAACCTAAAAGCAGGTTTGTTAATTAGAACATAATATCTTTGTTTAAACAAAGTTTATTGATTCTATAATTTAAATTATTACCAGGTAAAGGAGACTATAAATACTTGAAAACGTTTCCAAGAAGGAGAGGGCCTCCCTAAAAGGTGATCAATCATTTTCCCTATTTGACGTTAACTCCGGGATAATTAAAGATCGTATGAGACTAAAAGATTATATTTGCAATTTTCCTGATTTTCCTAATAACCAATCAAAATTGCGATATTTATCTCTGATTAATACTTAATGGTCAAGTGATATGTCCCCTAATTTTTATAACAATTGCTATACAATTTTCAAATTGATGTATCTTTGCCAATACAACTCCGATTTTTATGAAATAAAAACCATTAAATTCATCTTATTTAATCGAATCTAATAAAATAATTTTCATTAATATTTAATCATTAGATTAATAGATAACATATACTAAGTTTAAGTTACTATCAATTTATAACTATTATTTTAATCAATTTAATAATTTAATACTTAAATCATTGAGACGAGACGAATTTAACAAGCTAAAAATCATTGAATTCTAATCATTATATGTTGAAATAATATATTTTAAAGTTATGCTAAAAAGATTTTTATATGTAAAAAAAAATAACGAAAACAGTTAAAAAACCACCAAAATATCACTTTTGAAAGGCTTACCTTAATGTATTTCTAAAAAAAGTAAAGAAAAAATAAAGAAAACAGTTAGAAAACCATTCAAAAGTACTCTTTGAAAGGCTTACCTTACTTAGCTTTGAAAAGAAAATTTTTTAAAAAAATCAAAGAAAAACAGAAAAAGTGTTAAAAACCATCCAAAAGTTACTTCTGATTTGTTTATCTTAATTTTCAAAGTAAGAATTTCCTAAAAAACAAGAAAAAAGAAAAGAAAATACCACAAAATCACTTCTATTCATTTACCTTAATTCCAAAATAAGAATTTCCTAAAAAAAAAAGAAAAAAAAAGGAAAAGATTTAAATTTCCATTTAAAAATCACCTCACTAGGAAAAAAAAAAGGAAGAAATAAATTTTTTCAGAATATTCAGAAAGTTTATCAGTTTTATACTATAAACTAAACTAAAATTTCAATTAATCCGAAATTTAGATGTTATTTATACTATTTATCATAAATATTCCAAACAGATGATTTTGTATCATCCGATTGCAAAATCAATGATAGTTTGATCGTTCCTTATGAATGATAGCAAAATCATTCTTTGGAACAATAATTCAATCGTTCCTTAATAACAATATAGAAATCATTCTAAAGAAACAATAGTTTGATCGTTCTAATAGAAAGATATAAAATATCATTTTAAAGGAACAATTATGTATTGTTCTAAAAGAACGATAAAAAAAATCATTCATTTCAGAATGATAAAAAAATATCATTCTTTTCAAAATGATGATGAATCGTTCTGAAAGAACGATAATTGAATCGTTCCTTTAGGGACAATTTCTATCGTCTCTTTAAAAATGATATTTCGTTCCTTTAGAGACGATTTTTATTATTCCTTTAGGAACGAATTTTCATTCCTTTAGAGACGATTTCTGTCGTCTCTTTGGGAATGATATTTTGTTCCTTTAGGAATGATTTCTATTGTCTCTTTGGAAATGAATGTTCATTTCTTTTAAGATAATAGAAATCGTCTCTTTTAAGAAGATTGTATTGTTCCTTTAAGAATGACTTCTATCATTTCTTTAGGGACGACTTCTATCATTCCTTTAGGGATAACGGTTTAGAAATGTTTTGATCATCTTTAAAAAATCAACTACTCCATAATTTAAATATATTTGGTGCAACATTTTCAAAAAATAAATGCATTATATTAATTGGAAAAGATCTAGGAAATTTGATTGATGTTAATTCCAATAAAATGCTTTTGCCTTTAATTCCTAAAATTAAATATAAAAAAGTTAAATTAAATCATTTATAATTAATAATAATTTAATAATAAAAGAATAAAAATTTACCACATTGTTTTATTAATGCTTTTTTTTCTTGATTAGTTTTTAATACATGCTATGGTAGCTGTCATCTATAAACTGCACTAGTCTGAAATTTCAGATGTAGATCTTCATGTGATTTTCATGTGATTTTGACATTTATTTATATGAATTTGCATCGCAAAAGCAATACAAGATTTTTATTATTTGTTTAATTCTTCCAGTACATATTCAGGAATACAACGGTAAGATTTATACTTTTTGGCAGCATATTCTGCCAACTTACCAGTTATTTCTTTCCTATATAAATCTATGTAATGCTATGCCTTTCTAGCAAACTTTCTTATTGTAACTATACTAACAGACTCCAAGGCTGCAGGAATAACACGTTGCAAGCCCGATCAAGAATAATCACAATTTTCACAAGCACACCTTTTTGCCGCCCCCAGTATCGTTCAATATAATTCAATTCACAGTGAAACTTCGGATAAAATATGCACTTATGCCCAGCTTCCAGTATTGCTTCCTCCAACATACTTTTTTGTGACAGGAAATCCAACTGTAATGAAATGATTCTCCGTATGCAACAATTTGTCTGATTCATATCTTCAATCTTATTCTTACACAACTGACAATTAGCATTTAACCCATCTTTTCACAATCCACGCTCAATTAATACCTGTTTCATCCCTTTCAGTTCGTTACTTTAATTGACTATTGATTGATGCTTATTATCTGGTTCAAAAACTGTGTCCTTCATCTTCAGCTGCTTGCCTCCAGATTTTAGATTTATCCTTCTTGCCACAAGTGCATTAGGTCTATATGCCGCATAGTTCAAATTATTATCGAATGCAAACAAGGCAATACAATTTGGAAAAAGTGTTTCAAAAATTGGTATTGCTTTCATCTTCAATTGTTCAACTAGATGCTCACTTGTCCAAAACCCTTCTCAATCTTTTTCTGGTTGAAGATAAACGTGAGTTTCTTCAGGTATGGAAGAGTTTTCTTGACATTGCTGTAAGTTCAATTTAAGCCGATCACATTCTTCTGTCAGAAATTTGCTAACTATAATAGAACGTCCATTTCCTTTCTTACGCAATGGTAATTCGCTGGACTTTGCCTATACACCTCATTTTCCGTTATTGGAGTAAAAAATATACTCATCATGTGTTATAAAAATTATTTCCTTTTCATTTGATTCTAATGTTAGCGGTATCCGTTCCATATTTTCGCCTTCATATTTCATTATATTCTTTTCATAGCTATAGATTTCATCTAAAAAAGTTTGTCGATATTTTACAACATCGGGACGTTCGTAACCATCATAATATATGTCATATATGACATCATATAACATTAGTAATCTAGTTTAACGTTTTTTAACATGCTGTATGTATAATATACTTATATTATCTTGCTTTTGTGACTGGAAAAAATATCCAAGTATATTGAGCCAACGTGTTGCAGTTTCTATACTGATTGTTTTTTTATTATTATTCTTGAATCAATAAGTAGCTTTTATTCAACAAAGTCCTTGAATTTTAACGGAGTGGTTTTTCCACCTTGAGACCGAATCTACATATGACACTTTTCTGCTATATCTTCATCATTTATCAGTTGTAATGACTTTTGATGTTTACCTTGGCGGCTTATTGGAAGATGATTATATTGGAGCTAATGATTTGCTCAATATCAAATAGTTCTTGCTCTATATGATGCACTTTCGATAAAAACCAACTTCGCAGCTTTCATACTGGCCTTCACCATTCCTTTTCCATTATCATCTAATCTTCTTAAATATTCAAATATCACTCATTTTTTGTTATATTCAGTCACCGTTAATGATTTTTGTTTCTCTTTAAGTTCAATCTTTAAATTTTCAAGTTTTTTTTTTAGGTTTTGTTCTTCGGTCTCCATATTATCCATATCATTCATATCATCCAAAACTTCATCGAAATCATCCAGAATTACTTGATGTTTATTCACAAACGTTGTAATTTTAGCAGTTCCTTTTGCAGCTTTTTAAAACAGCCACTAGGTTCGTATTTATCAAAATATGTTGATTTTTTGGTTTTTCCAGCAAGGTAAGGTCCGCATTTTTTTGTTCAAGTTCTGCATTATCTGATTAAACTAACTTATATTTATCTTCTTTTTCACTTAATAAATCTATTTCATCATCCAACCCGCTATCATCAACATCTCCCCAATCATCAATAATTTGTGGCTTTTTTGCAAACCTTCTATCATTATCTCGTTCTTGCTTTTTAACCTTAATTTTTCGTTTTGATGGATGAGTCATTATTGATTAAAGATGTGAAATATAATGAGCATTAACATTAATTAATTCAAATACAGAAATACATGGGAAAATAGGTAAAATCAGAAATCGGAAAGGTTTTGATTATTTTTACATTTTTAATTAACACAAATAAAAATTAAAAACCAAAATTAATGGGACATTTTTATTTCAAGTTTTATAGAATCACTTATATATAAAAAAAATTTGTTTATTAAAGTTGCAATTTCTTGATTTTCACATGAAATTTGTAAAAACAATACGCACAAGCTAGTCCGAAATTTATCTTTTTACTATATGGGTCATATGATTTATTCTTGAACTTTTAAATTAAATAAAAAAATAAATTTCTAATAAATCTTTAAAAGTAAACTGATAAAAATAATCAACACATGTTATTTTATTAATTTATCAGCTTAGATTTATATTTTATTACTTTATTTCTAACTTATAAAATTTTAAAGTCATATGATATTTTTGTGGTTTATAGGTGACAGCCACCATATCCAATTAAGATGATTTCTATTTATATAATTTTTATTTGTAGGAAAATATGTGTGTTTAATGAAACTACCACATTTTAAAAAAAAAAATAATAAAAATATGTGTGTAAATTTTTTTGAATATTTTCCTTCAATATTACAAAATCTACAACTCCAATAAAAATTATGTCCAGTGATATTCATTATTTTTTGTAAGAGCTGAAATAACATCAGTTCATGTAATAATATAGGACCTTTGCAATAGAAAGAAGGAAAACAGCCGGAAAAATCAAAAGTGAGTTAATGCTAAATTTGAATATATTTCAACATAAAAATCATATTTGGCATATAAAGTAAAATTAATTTTTCCCGGCAGTTTCTCCCCTTTCTATTACAAAGGCCCCATATGAGCATGAAGTAAGAAATTACTTTTACTATATATATTATAACAAAAGACTCCTCCTAAAATAAAGAATAATATTATTTATTTTACTTTATATTATAAATAAGTTTAAATATGATTTTTTATGTTCTAATTCTTTCATTTCATCAATAAATGGTTGTAGAAATATATTAAAATCCTTTGGTTGATTTAGTCCAGAAATCAAAAAAGGAATTAATAAATTTTCTTTTTTTACTCGTAAAAAAGAATGTAAATTGTTATTTATTAAAAGAAATAACTAACAATCATCAGTTTTTTGTTTAAAAATTTGATATCCATCACAAGAAGCTGTAAAGGCAACATCTCTTTTATCATCAAATAAATTTTCATTTACTAGTTCTTTATAAATTTTTCCATCAAAAATATTATTTAAATCATCATCATTAAAGATAGGAACTGTAATTAATACGTTGCAACTTTTAATGTTGCAACTTACGTTGCAATTAGTTTTAATTTTTATATGTTGCAACTAATTTTAGCTTATGTTGCAACATTTTATAAATTTGAAATTAATTGCTGTACCATCTTTAATCATCATCTTTATCTATAATATATTTATGATGATAATATAATTCTTTTGCTCTATTTGCATCATTAAATTGTAATATTAATCTGTCTTTTACTGAAAGATATGGCATAACCTTTTTTGCTTTACCTCTAATATCTAATCTATTAGAATTACATATTGGACAAATTTTACAAAATTCATATTTTCCAGTATAACAGATACAAGAATTTTCACACATATCATAAAATACTGGAATTAATCCTATTATTTCTTTTAAATATTTTTTAACTTTATATAAACTTATGTT
>CAMKVN010000510.1:0-27617 GCA_946474995.1 Funneliformis geosporum | reverse complement strand
AAAGCATAATTTGTATATAAATAAATAAATTTAAATATATTAAACTCAGTAAATTATGAAATATTACACAACTGAAAGTTTAAATAAATATTATAAACGAATTGACTACATAAATTTTTGTAAACTATGCTATAAACTTTTGAAATTTTTGTATTATCGTAAATTTTACATAATATTACACCGTAATGTTATGAAATATTACGCTGTAAACTTTCAAAATTCTTGTATTTTCGTAAGTTTTACAGAATATTATACCTTAATGTTATGAAATACTATGCTATAAACTTTCGAAATTCTTGTATTTTCGTAAGTTTTACAGAATATTATACCATAATGTTATGAAATACTATGCTGTAAACTTTTGAAATTCTTGTATTTTCGTAAGTTTTACAGAATATTACACTGTAATGTTACAAAATACTACGCCGTAAATTTTCGCATAATTTACATTTCATAATATTACATAGTACTATATCATAATGTTACAAAATACAATTTACATAATCTTACGGCAGCCTCATAAGTTTTCGTAATATTACAGAATTTATGCAATATTACATCCTATTAAATTTACTAATATATGTGTGACTATATGATATTAAATAATAAACTTTATCACCTATTTAATAATCTATTTCTTTATGCATTCAGTCATAATATTCCTTTTGCTTGTTTCATAATATTACATCTTGATGTCTTTGTTATAATTATGTTGTGATGAGTTGATGATATTATTCTATGGTTCTCAGTAAATTTTATGTAATGATAAGACATCGCATTTATAAATCTATAGGTAATGTTACATGTCAACTATATAACAATTTGAAGAGTTCATATTTTATGATATCCTGTTATACTGTTCAATATATACAGTAAATAAGGCTGAGGCTAAATATGTATTCCATTTATCTTGATGTTATATTGCATATTTGCTAAAATTATATAAAATATTTAATTAAATCTTTTCATCAATCCATTTGTCTGAGAATAGTAGAGTGAAAAGAATATATAACTCAATCAGTTAATATTTTCTTTGGCATTCCATGTTGACAAATTATATCTTGATAGATGAACTGAGCTGTAGTTTTAGTTATGTAATCTAGAACAATAACAGCTTCAACTCACTTAGTCAGATACTCAGTTGTAACAATGATATAGCTATTTTCTTGAGTAAATTCATAGTAATATTCCCACATAATCAATTCCTACCTAATCGAAAGGTTATTTTACAGATATAAGGTGTAAAGATTCTTGTCAATAAGATACTTCTTGTCACTATCAAACATACATGTTTTTATCCATTCTGCAATAGTTTTATACATATTTAACCAGTAGTAGTCTTTTGATATTATATTTTTCAGCGAGTATAGAAGATGGTAGGTAAGTAAATTGGTGATGTAGAGGTATATAAATTTATATTCATATTATAATTAAGAGCTATTGTTCATACTGCTAATGCACTTTCACTCTAAATTTGTATATATATATATATAATATAGTTTAAATTGAAGGTAATCTCGAAAGGATGTCAGTGTTTTGATGTATCTTTTCTTTTCAGTATTTAATATTGTAAGGGAATTCCATAATTCAAATTATCCAATGCATGAATTTTCGAAAGGGTCCGGTTTATTAAACAATCATTGTAATGCTAGGTCAAATGGTTGATGCAGAAGATAAGTCCTAAAGTGTTCTATTGCATAGACAGCGGCAAGACATTTCAATTCAGTAGATGCATAATTTCGTTCAACACTTTTAAGATTTCTTGTATACACGATTGTTTTGATCATCTAATTGAGCTAATACTGCTCCTAAGCCCATGTAAGATCTGTTAGTAAATACTAGAAATTTCTTTGAAAAATCAGGATACACAAGGATAGGTGAAGTGATTAAACAGTTTTTCAAATATTCAAATCCCATATGTTGAGATTCTGTCCATTCATGGAATATCCTTTCGAAGTAAATGATGTAATAGAGCTGCAATGGTTAAGAAGTTTTGGATAAATCTTCAATAATAAGAAGCAAGTCGCAAGAATCCACGTAATTCTGTCAAATTCTTAGGAATTTTAAAGATTTTTTCCAAATGCGAGAATTGCCGGTAAAATCACATTATGAATCATATGATTAACTATATCTCAAGACTTTATGTTCCAATAAATTTATTAAAATCATTAAAATTAATTTATATATTTAAAAATTTAAATATTAATATTAAAAAGATCGTATTTTTATTAAAAAAATCGTTTATTATAAATCTTTATAATCTTTAAAAATGGTAAAAAATATTTTCAAATCAATCTACTATACTATATTGTGTAATTAGTGATCGCACAAATTGAGTTTGGATGACATCGATGTCAACAAAAATGAATAATTGATAACCAGATAATGGAAAATTAGATCAATTTCTTCGTATAATAAATACCTTGATTAAATATATTTTTTTACTATAACATTTAATAATCTAACGCAATAATCACCTCCACAACTAGCTAATTGTAATTCAACATTTCCATTTTGCTGAATATCTTTGTTTTTCCACATTAATCTATTAACACTACAAATATGACATTCGCTAAAAATAAAACGATTCGATTAGCTTACTTATTTTGGATTATCAATATTTAATAAATCCATTACGCTTACTCTTTATCAACTTCAATAAATTCATTCCAATTTTCCAATTGCTGTTCATCGACAGATTGATATATTATTATTTTTCCATTTTCTAATCCAATAGCCAACAAATACCTTGAAAGACAATTTTTTACAAAAGTAAATGATATTAATATTTATAAATAATACTTTATATAATCGAAATAAATTTTGATGTTACCTTTGATTAATAAGTATAGGAGCAAAATCAATTGCTGTTACAGATTCTTGTAATTTTATGACAGATATACATTTCCATAGAGTTTGCTCTTGTTCCTTAATTTGTTTCCAGATTTTAACCTATATTAAAAATTATCTTAGTAACGTTCAAAAACGTTCTATGCGAGTAAACAATTACAAACATACTGTCTTATCCCTAGATCCAGTAGCAAACAATGTATCATCATGACTCCAAGAACAATCCCAAATAATACGAGCGTGTGCTCTATTTTTCGTGACAAATTTATAAGGTGTTGTTCCTAAGAAATATGTCGTTTGGGTTATTTTAATTGAAGAGAATGAATTGAAACGAATTTTTATAAAATTATACCTTCATCGCATCTTTCGAATAACGACCAAATTCTATCTCTAGATACGGTCAGTAGATATTTATCATTATGTGAAAATTTAGTTTGTGTCACCGTTAATGTATGTGATTGTAATGGATTTGGTAATTCTTTCCAAGTTGATGCATCATATAATCTAATCACCGCATGCTCTGCTGATGTTGCCTAGATCAGATATTGAAAAAGAAATTAAATAAATAAATAGATATCTATCTAAACTTAAAAAAAAATCTTAAAGAGAAGATAGTTCAAGTGATACCAAACCTTACAGGCACTTGCAACATATTTTCCATCATGACTAGCGCCGACGCTAATAAGCTCAAATCCATGTCCATACCTACAAACAAAATAAATTAAAGATTTACCAATCAAAAAATAAATTATAATATTACAATACAACTATACAATTTTCCTACAATTTATCAATTTCAGGCCAAAGGGTATGTTGTAATAAATGTTCTTCAAAGGGTGGTTGACTTAAAGTTTGTACCAAACTATTGGGCGTGGAACTTGAATGAGCATAAGATTGTCTACTTAGAAATTCTTCATCTTCTGCAGCTTTTTCAAAATTTTCTATATCCGTTTGAAATACCGCTTTATTTGATAATCCTAATGCTGGTAAATTTGCTCCTAACGGCCTTGATTCCTAGTTTGATCCATTTGGAGAAATTTTTATTAATAAAGAATTATTCTGAATTTATTTAGTTATTTTATTTATTAACTTACTAATTCTTCCAAAATTTCTTCTTTACTTAGTAACTTTGATAAAGATTGAACAAATGTTCTCGGTGCATCAAAAACTCTTATTACCTAAGTATATATATATATGTTAATTAATTAATTTAATCATACCAATTCAATTGTATACGCATACCTTCTCATCAGATCCACTAACATATCTCCATCTATTAACAAAACAAATACAATGTATGTCATAACCATGAATTTGTGGTCTCGCGATTTCATGCCATGTCTTTGAAATTTTATCATTGCTGCTGATTTTTCGGCTCCATGGGGCAAATAATCTAGAGGTTTGATCTACGCTATTTTTTGAAAAAAAGCTCCGTTAGAACTTTGAACAATTTCACAAAATTGTGAATGTTTAAGTAACTTACCTCACAGATACAAGATAATTAAAGTCTTTATCCCATGAAATATCTTTAACAGAATTAAAATGCCCACTTATCGAAATTTGTGGTTGCCAATTTTGCTCATCTAAACGGTAGGTATTATATATATTTTTAAAAAAAGACGCGTATAATATTTCACTAAAAAAAAAAAATAAAATAAAATAAAATGTCACCATTTTCATCCTTATCAACATTTTTCCATAAATGAAATGCTCCAGTATGCCCATGCCCAATAATACAATTTCCTTGTTTATTAAATAATCCTCCAAAAAATCCAAGTGTATATCCACCAATCTCACCTACTCTTACCTTAAAAAAAAGAGATGTAATTTAATTATTATATCATTTCAATAATATTCATTGAATGTATGAATTCTGTATACCAAGTTAACCCAAACGCCAGTATCAGGCTCGGGTTTCCATATCATCATGGATTTATCAGAAGAAGAAGTAAGTATTGTCATTGGTTGATGATATTTTAAATTTCCTTCAAAATCTAAAACTTAACTTTTTTAATAAAATAATTTAATTTAACGGATTCCCATATATATATATTATTTTTTAATATGACCGTTTACCTTTAATTAAGCATGGTGGTTGCCAACATACACTATAAACAAAATCATCATGTCCCATAAGCAATGCTTCAAACATAACGCTGTATCGTTGACTATAAAATATAAGTAATCTAGTTAATAAGATATTGAATGTAAAAACAACTCATAATTTTATTGCCTACTTGATACATGATCCTTCTTTAGCAACTTCAACGTCAATAATATGAGCTTTCGTACTTAATTGTACTTTACCTCCAGATCTAAATCAAAAGAATTAGATTAAACCCATAATGAACATTTAAATTTTTAGTGTAAGGAATTCTTAATTACAATGCTCCAATTTCGGAAACATTAGCCAACAAGTCTTTAATCAATGATCTCTTTTCACTTCCATTCTCATTTTCTTTCCCTTTATCAAATTTTTCCGGATCATTCTTGACGAGACTAATTTTCCAAAGTCTGACATATTTATCTTGTGAACCACTTGCTAATAATAAATCACCTCCTTGTAATTTATATTCTTGTTTAATATTATTATTTGGTGGTGATATTGGTGTTGTATATGTAGCAAATGATAATGATCTAACCCAATTTTCATGTCCTTGCAATGATAATGATTCAACAAACTATAATTTTAATTTGGTTGATTAGTATATATTAATGTCGAGATAATAATAAAAAATAAACAAATATTTTATTTACCTGTTTATTTTTTTGTACGAATAATAATACCTTCTTATCTGTACTTCCACAAGCTAATATTGGCACTACAATGAATGTATAATCTTAAGATGAATAGGTCATGGTACCAATTCACAATCAAAATCTTAACCAATACCTTTAGATTCTGGTAAATAAGAAATCGCCAAAGCTAAAGGATATTTTGTTCCAAGATTAATTGTTTGAATACATTCAACCAAATCTAAAAAAAAAGAAGAGAATATAAATTATATAGATTTCTGTGAGAGTCCAAAACAATAACGTTTACCTTTTGTCTCATCCAATTCACTTCTTTCCCAAATTTTGATCACGCAATCAGAAGACCCTGTAGCAAACAAATCTTTATCTACAGTAATATTTCCAGATCTAATGACTCCTAATGTATTAATCGATTCGAAATGTGATTTTAATATCGCCGAATTAATCCACTATAAATTAAAAAAAAAAAAGTTAGAAAAAAAAAGAATTCGAATAAAATAAATCTAAGAATTACTTTTCCAGATCCATTTTTTTTCCATATTCTTGCAGTTTTATCAGCTGAACCAGAAACAATTGCAATATTCGTTTGATTTGTTTCATCTCCTAATATAAAATATTCATTAGAAATAAATTAAATGAATGAAAACAAGACGCATATCATACCTCTATTTATAAATTCCACACAATTAACTCTATCTTTATGCCCTGATAGTGTTGCAATAACTCCCTTAGATTCTGGGTCCTGAAAATATAATTTTTTAATTATCAAAGGATACCGGAAATTTTTATGCAAATGTACTAAATTTACCTCAGGATAATATAAAGCAATATAATTATTTGCACCAAAAGCTAATAAACCATCATATCCCCACGAAGCTATCTGTGGTAATTTATTACAGCCTATACTGGTAAATTCTAATGATACTTTTGGAAACAACATAAATAATTTTTATAAACTCGATAATTAAAAGATGTAGATCCGATTAGATGCTCATTTTAATTTTTTATTTTCTAGAAAATTCAAAAAACGTCATTTTGGAATATCTATTTGCTAATTCATTTAAGCATAGATATACGTAATAAATCCATCATAAGAATACGTTAATGATGACGTCTATCTTGGCAAAACTTTATGTATAAATAGATGCTAGAATTTATTTTTGAATTGCTTTTTAAAAAATTATATAATATATAGAAATATGGCACAATATAGCATCTATGATATTATCGCTTTGCTCGTCAGTATAATGCTTCCTCCATTAGGAGTGGTAATGAAACGAGGGTTTGAGTCGGATTTTTGGATTAATATTATTTTAACATTGTTAGGTAAGTAAATTAAATCTTATGAATGCATCGTATACACATTTAGTATTAACTTTATCATCATCTATAGGATGGCTTCCAGGATTATTCCATGCATTTTATGTAATTCATAAATACAGAGATGAATCAAATTCAGGCGAAGTTCATCCATTTGGAGGAACGCGTCCAGAGACAGTAAAGATTCATTCAACAACCCCGCCACCATCAAAACAACCATATCAACCACATAATCAACCATATCATCAACCACAACATCAACCACAACATCAATCACAATATAAGCAACAATATCAACCACAATATCAACAACATTCATATTCAACAGATAAAGGTTCCGTTGTCAAAGATGCTCAAGCTGAACCTTCTAATGAGGATGTAAGCCAAGCATACCCTCCTACTTATGGTAATCATGGAAAAGACGAAAAATTAGAGGGGCAATCCAATGCTTATTATACAGATTATTCGAATGATAAGAAAAGGCATAAATAAATTTTTAGAATTTAACGTGTTTAGAATCTTTTTGATAAATAATTTATTCTGCATAATTGAAAAATTTTAAAATGGTTTATACGCTTGAATTCCTTATATATCGATATATATTCTATTTATCAACTTTTTTTTCAAATCCTTTTTTTATTCATTTACTTTATTTACTTTATTTAATCATTTATCATGAATCATTTTTTTTATTCCACATGAAACATTCTCACAAAAATTTCGTAATATTTTGTTGTTTTAAATAAAACACTATATTAAAAAAAATCTTACGCGTGTAATACATTCCTTTTTAAATTTTTGTCTTAGGGGACATTGCTTGTAATAACAAAAGAAGCTCTGGTGATTATAAATATTCTAATTGGTAGGACTATTGACCGCAGTAATGATGTAATCAAATAAGTTACTGATATCAAAAATTTAGATATTCTTTACCAATATTAGCTCATATATTCGAACCATTTTATTTATTTTGATATAAATTCCCGGGGGAGAACAAAAAGTATTGCACAGTATATATTTCATATGTAATTGAGCCATTTGTTAGTAGCATTTTGGTCTAAATGGAATATTTTTATTGAAATCAATAAGAATATCGTGCAAATGTCATGCATGTGACTTCTTGTTGCTTATAATTTTATAACAAGTCGATGACAACAAAATGAAAAGGTAAAATCTTTTAAATTTCCCCGTAAGAGTAAATTCATCGGTGTGTCATCGATCTACGTCTCTTTATGGATTTACGTGAATTTTTCGAAGAACAGACTAAAAAACCCAGAGCTCTCGATCGATGAGTTATATGAAACATAACAGCAAGGTAAGCAAGCAAGCATGTTTCATGCGTTGAGTCTACTCTTGGTATACTATTTGCATTATTAATGTGATTTCCCGCCATTAAAATATATATATATATAAAGCTGTTACTATTGGTAAAGATTTTATACTTTTATCATGAGTTAAATAAAGAATATTGAATAGATTAGTGTAAAAAATCTGTCATTTGAAATGGCGGGATCATTTTTTTCTTTTATTTGCCTTCAAGAGAAATTTTGGTTTTATATTTATTAAATTGTTCTTTTTCTATACCACAGACAAATATTTTATAACTCGATTCTTTTTTCTTCTGATTTGTATTATAGATAAATACATTCAGAATCGCTCACCCTCTTACGAAAGGCTATGAAGCCATGCTACAGAAATGCACTGCTCTTTCGGTCTATCTTTTAGGAGCTATCTATAAAGTAAAGTTCTAATACTAATAAGGAATACAATTGCTAACAACAGAAATATCAACATTTTTTGCTGTTAAATCTTTTAAAGGTAAATGAGTTAAATTAGATTTTGACTCTTGTTTAATATGATCAAATTTATTAATTCAAGTATAGTTTCAGATATCTTACCATTACCATGCTTTTAACTTTTAAGTACTCCATAACAATTTTGTTTTTATGATCAATACTTATGTTGCAAAAATAAAAGTGCCACTAACATAGTAACTGTCTTTTTAAATCTCCGTTGTCATTATCATTGAGATTTAAGATTATGAACATATTTGTTGCAGAGTATATGTATTTTGTGATTTTCTATAAAATATGTAGCGCATAACATAATTGAAAAAATTTGAACACTTTAAAGTTGATTCATCATTTTTAATCGGAATTAATTCGCCGAAATTTCCGTACCTAGAACGAAACAACTTGACATCATTGTGGCTGAATATCTGCAATTGCGAAAATCGAGATGTAACAACATAGTTCAAATTAATTTTTCAGTAAAAAGAATAAAGACCTTTTTTGAGTTGAATTTAGCTTGGCAGGTAAGGAATTTTCATTGTACTGGAGATAAAAGACATTTTGACCGAGACATTTTAATTTTCTTCAATGCTACACAATCTGTATTTAGCTAAGGCCTGGACGTTCATGTGAAAATGCGCACTATTCGGAAAAATTAGTAATGCTGTAATGGGTAGCATAATACCCGTTATCCAGGATTCACGAAGACAACAAATTTTCGGCGGAATTATTTTAATATTATATTTACTATTTATGTTATTATAAAATAATAAACAGTTATCAATTATGTTTTAATGGAATTTTACTACCTTACAATATGATAATATTCATTTATCAGATCAGATTTAATTAAATCTTCTCTTTGTTATATGTAGATCCTTTATTATTTTGTCTGTATAACAGAAAAAAATCATGCATAAAATCCCCCAAGTTTTTCAATTACCTAATCGAGACGTTGATTCCATTTTGAAATGTGGGTTGCCAATCACTATTAATAATTTACCTTCGGGTATGTTTGCAACATAGCCTTTTCCTTCGTTTATTTATTTATTTATCAATGAATAAAATGAATGACAAAGTTCCTTCAGGTAATTCATACTTTATCAGATTCGAAATATAAAAGAAAACAACTAAAAAAACAAATGCTCATGGTAATTTTCTTAATATCATTTGGGTTATTTCAAAAAGACTCCAACGAAAACGTAGTTCCAAAAAGAACAAATTCGAACAAATTAATAATGGGAAATAGGTTAAGAATTAAAACTCCTGATGGAAAAGCTTACGAAGTTGATAGATGGTGTCCACATGCAAATACAGATTTATCTTCAAGGGTAAGTTATATTGGTAGTACTTGAAATCAATGAATTTAACAATGAATTAATGAAAGATTTTTTTTCTTATAACAAAGGGAGTCGTTTTAGGTTCAAAGCTTGTGTGCACAAAGCACAACTGGACCTTTGCTTTAGATCAAGGGGGAAAATGCACTTCCGCTGACGCAACAATTAATGCTTGTTTAATTAACGATTGGTGAGGTCATCTTTAAATTGAGTAAAAAAAATAAAACTTTTTCTGTAACCTCATACATTCAAAATCAATAATTTGTCTAAACTCGTAATGCCAAGAAATTGACTAAAATGATTACCCGGGATAGGCTGATAATGATTTTTGGAAAAAGCACCAGATTTGGTATAGTCTTATTAAGGATGACGTAATTTGAAATTGATTTGTTGATATAATTAAACTAGGTTGGAAGAATTTTCGAAATTTAAAGCGCCAAGAATGGCCAAGATCAAGCGCCATAATGACCCCATAGTTAGGTGATTTATTTTTATATAAATGTGGGATGTTAGTGGATTGTGTTTTTTTTTCGAATATAAAAAGTAGGACAATTTTCTCATTTCACGTTAAAATTAATTTTTGAACAAATAAATCACCGACACGAAAATGTTTGCAAAATCGAACCTGTTGTTAAGTTTAATATGTTTGCTTGGAATATTATTTCCATTAAACATCAATGCCCAAGCAAAAAATCCTACCATTGATTTATCCGACTCGAATGGAAAACTTACGCCACACTTAATCATTACCGGTATACTTTTGATCATTACTGGAATAATTTTCTGCTTTTTCGGTAGAAGAATTTATCGACTTACGCTGTTCATGATCGGATTTTACATCGGCAGTAAGTGTTTGAGAATTATCAAAAAAAAAAAAAAAAAAATTAAAAATGGAATTTCTCTTTTTTAACGTAAAATTTTTAATCCTTTATTATAGCAATAATCACATGGGTTGGTCTTACCAACGGAGAACCTGTTGGAGGATATGCGGGCGCAGAAACTCTTAGTGCTACGATTATCCTAATAGTGTCGCTCGCAGTTGGATTTGTCGTTGGTCTAACTTTCTTGTGTTGCTCAACGTTGGCAATTTGGTTATTAGGAGCACTTGCCGGATATACCTTCGCATTATTCATTTTAGCATGGTCATCTGATGGTGTCATTCACCAGAGAGTCGCTAGAATTATCTTTATAGTGGCATTGACATTAATCGGTCTGATGTTAGCTTGCTTCATCAAGAATACACTTATCATATTAGCAACGTCATTTATTGGTGCTTATGCTATAATTTTGGGTATTGATATATTCGTAAGAACGGGTTTCGCTCAGTCTGTTAGAGCATTCACGGATGGATATCATGACATTCCTTACAAGACGAATACAAAAGTTTATCTCATGCTTGGTGGAATGATTGCTCTCTTCATCGTTGGTTCATTAATCCAATTTAGATATCATAAAAATCGTTTTGGTCCTGAAGAAGCTGCTTCTGTTGAGCCTCAAACTGGAAAGAAAAGATTACAATTACCATGGAAACGCCGCAATGTGGTGTAAATGATATGGGAAAAAAGTGATATGGACACTGTATTTATTTAATCATACTAATTAGAAATATCTTTCATTATTTTATTTGTATTATATCTCTCTATATAAACCACAATCTTATTGAATTAATTAAACATTTTATTACTTAAAAAAATGGGAGTGTATTTAATTAAGTATTGATAATTTTTGCATAATCGAGAAAAGTCATGAGAAGCCTAATAGAAGGCCGTTCCCAGTGATTTTTTTTTTTAAAAACCATTTGTACAATTTTTGTTACGCGAAAATGTAATAAGAAAAATCGCCACGCGTTTATGTCGTGCTAATTTTTTTTGCGAAAATCACGAACGATGAATTTCATTTACAATTTAATTCCGGCCGAATTTGAAATTTTTAACATTACATTGTTGTCGCCATAATTCTTGAAGTTTGTCGGAATGATCTTTAGAATAATGCTTTTTACGTTCACAATCTGTTGAATAAAATTTTTCACAATTAAATTTTCCTTCTTGTTTAAAGATTACGTGACATTTGATTTTGATGTTTTTTTTTTCAATATTATCTTGATACGAAGAAATGTTGACATCACATCCATTGTATCATGGCTTTTCCCGATGTATTTTATAATTCAAAATATCTTCACCGTGATGTCCATGTGAATTTTTAAATGAGAAATTAATGAACGATAATTCATATGTTTGCGGTGAATTACAGTATAAAGGTATCCATCGTGACTCATAACATAAGGAGAAGAACGTGGTGAAGTTGATGGAGGAACGGATATCGACCTCATATCTGATAAAGTATTTTGTGCATGATTTGACTCGTTCATATTATGATTATAATAATCGATTACAATTGCCTCATAAATCAATCTCAATCCAAAAGGTTTTTAAGGTGAGGACTTTCACCGGCAATAAAGGGTTCACTTTTTGATGTGTGTAAAAAGTGAAAAAATAAGTCGAGAAAAAAATTTTTTTGTTTGGTTGCCAAGTTGGAAACATTTGACATTTTATATATTGGTGAGTCATCCCTTTAGCGTTATTTAATAGGGGTGATGAAAATTTGTGATTGATCACTATAAATTAGAAACTTCAAACGCGCATTGTCTCAAAGATAATGGATTGGATTGAAGTAAAATGAAAAATTCCGCAATTATTAAACAAATGTCAATTACAGTATATAAGAACAATGATTTTAAATATTTCTGACAACAATAAAGATTCTTTATTTTGACCTCACTAACCAAAAAAATTATACAACTTTGATTACAAACAAAAAAAAGATCGGATACTCTATAAATAATTTGCAATGCCTTTTACGAGTGTGATGTTCTCTTAAGCACTATTGGAAGTACCTTTGGAAGGTTTGGAAGCATAATTTTCTAATAAAACCATTTGCATTGGAAGCATAAATGCACATAACATTTTATATGATTATTTTTTCCTTCTAGAGTTAATAAAGCTCCGTATTCACCAGCCTGTGAAAACCGATACTTGCTTAAAATGTATATCATGTATAAAAATTTAAGACCAAAAGAAAATATCCCAGAAAGATATTTATTTTATCTTTTGAATAAAGAACCATGCCAAAAGCATGAAGTTCGAATAAAAAGGGAATGTGGGTGCTCTATCATTAATGATTCTGTTGTAATATGACTGAATCACTCATTTCATAAGGAATATTAGATGCTTTGTTTGTCTTGTTCATTTAAGGATTGATTGAATAGCGGGAGGACACGTCGATCTTGTGGTGTCGTCTCCGTTTTTTATCAAAATTGCCTGTTGAATCGCCTATTTCTATGCCCCCTGAACGCTCTCATTATCAAAGCAATAGACATGTGCAAAGCCCTTGTACAACCCCCATCAATAGAAGCGTAATTTATCACATCAAGAAAAAAAGATTGACGGAATCATCCTTGCCAATCCACACGTATAGGCAGCCCTCTGAACCTTGGAAATGTCCATTTAGAGAATAAAATTTCTCCTGTCTGCAAAAGAAAGAAAATAGCAATTATGATGTATGATGTAATTCAAATTGATCATCTGATTCTCATTATCAAAAAAAAAAAAAAAAAAATTCCATTTGGTTTTTCAAATATCTTTTTTCTAGTCTATTTATTGCATTAAAAAATAAATTACAATATGATCAAATCCAAAAGAATGTTTCAATGCGTCAAATTCAATCCATTTCCACATGAGTCAAGAACAAAGATTTTTTCATGGTTTCATTGCAATACGTCGATTCGATACTTTACCCAAAAAAATACAAATGTGGTTGAAGAATTGAGAAAACGAGACCTGGTTAATGCGTTGACAAGGTTTGGTATTTCCTTCTTCGTGAATGCCTTTTTTTCATATTTTGGGTCGTTTCATGATCAGAAAATGTGGTTATTAATATTTAATTGAACGGTTCGCTTTCTTTTTTTTCAAAAAAAAAAAAATTTAGTCCCGATATCATCAATCAAGTGAAAAATCGATCAACGATATATTGTGGCGTAGATCCTACTGCGCCAAGTCTACATTTAGGAAATTTGTTAACATTAATTGGATTATTCCACTTTAATATTCATGGACATCGAACAATCGCTTTGGTCCGTCTTTTACAAATTATCTAAGGTCTTTTATATGGTTATTTGGAAGAAAAGGAAAACAAATTGATAATCTACTAACACAATGAATCAGATCGGAGGCGCGACCGGATCAATAGGCGACCCATCAGGCCGTAAGACCGAACGCCAACCTCTATCATTCTCAACGATCGAAATAAATTCTGCTGCGATTGATAAACAAATTCGACAAATTTTTATTAACGGTAAAAGGTATGCATCACGACGCGGATTTAAGATGAGTGATGAATCGGATCATGTGATTATCTTTAATAACTTGGAATGGTTTCGGAAAATGTCTGCCCTGGAGCTATTGAATGATATCGGAAGATATGCGCGTGTTGGAACGATGCTCATGAGGGACAGGTGAGACAAAATCTTATATGTCTCATGCAAAGTTTACGAATCTAACGAATCTCTTCAAAAGTGTAAAATCAAGGATGGAAAATACAGGGGGAATAAGTTTTACGGAATTTTCGTATCAATTATTACAAGCATATGATTTTTGGTATCTATATCATTATGAGCAATGTCAAATTCAAGTGAGTCAGAAAAAATAGAGCATTTTATCATTTTTTTTTTTAAAATTAATGAAACATTTTTTTGATTTATGCAAGTTAGGGGGAAGTGATCAATGGGGAAATATTACGGCAGGAATTGACTTGATTCACAAAAAGAGACCGGATTTAGCTTCGAGCGATTATACTACCGCCTTTGGCATTACTATACCTTTATTATTAACATCTACCGGAGAAAAATTTGGCAAATCCGCAGGAAATGCCATTTGGTTGGATGACAAAATGACTAGTGCATATGAATTTTACCAGGTAGATATTTTACATAAAGTTAAAAAATATATATATTTCTAAAATGTGATGTGGAAATAATATGTCCTTCTTCGTTTCTTTTTAGTATTTTATGAAAGTGGCTGATGCTGATGTTGCAAAGTATCTTCGCATGTTTACTATACTTAGTGTAGAAGAGATTGATGAAATTGTGAAAATTCATATGGTAATTCGATAATGCGTTAAATACGCTGATTACCAGGTAATAATAATAATAATAAATTATTAGGAATCTCCGGAGAAACATCACGGACAAGAAAAGTTAGCCTCCGAGATAACAGAACTAGTGCATGGAGGTATAAATCTATCTTTAATATTTGTTATTCTATCTTGGTTCAAATAAATAAATTTTTCTTTCTTAAATATTATACTAGTTGCTGGACTACAAAAAGCACAATTAGCTACCAAAGTATTGTTTGGAGGACCGCTGGAAAATATACGAGGACATGAATTAATTGACGCTTTCTTACACGATTCACAAAGATTAACATCAGTTTCTCGTAATGAAATTGTAAATTGCTCCATTGATCGTGTCGTTGTTACGGCAGGTGTATGTAAATCAAGAAATGAGGCGAACAAACTGATAAAAGTTGGTGGACTTTATTTAAATAATCAGAGGATCAATGAACCTCATCGTAAAATTATCGAGAACGATTTATTAGATGGAATGGTTTGTGTGTTAAGAACGGGTAAAAGTAATTATCATTTGATAAGGATTATTGAATGATAAACGATAGTATTAACGCAAATAAATATAAGAATTTGGGATGTCCGAGAAAATAAAAAAAAATAATGATAATAATTCACATTGTTCCTAAAATTCCAGGTTGTGTACTAACTCTTTCTACTTTGGCATTTCTCAGATGATATACCTTTCTTACCTCTCGAAAATGTTTTAAAAATTGATCAACTTCTAATTCTCCATCTAAAAATGATTTTGCCATTTGTTCACTTAATTCATCGGATTGTTGTGTTTCAGACTTTAATTTTGTCATAAGAATTGATGGTGAAAATCTCTACCCAATAAAAAAGTAACACTTTAGATTAAAAGGATTTGAATTGTTATATAATGTTAATAGATTGGTTTGAATACCTTTAAAGTCTCTTGTTGAACTTTAAGTTTTTCTTCAAATTCTGTAAAAAGTTCTTTTAATCCTTTTTCTTGGTTGACAATCCTATTACGTAACTCATATAATTCTTGTTCTTGTGATAATGTTTTTCCTTTAAAGTTGGTTTAAAATTAAGTTTTTTTTTTTTTTTTTTTTTCAAATAATCAAGTTAAAATTAAAACAAAACTTCTTGCACTTACTTGCCAAAGTCTCATTACCCATTCTCATTTCATCCTGTAAGGTCTTCATATTACGAACTTGTTCCACGGTCTCCAAAAAAGAATCGAAGACCACATCATTATTGTATAGATCTTCTAATTCTTCTTTACTGTAAACAAATTTAAACTATTTAATAAATTATTTTAAACTTGTCACAATAAATTAATTACATATTACCTTTTACTCAATAATGTTGGAAATTCTTGTGATATTACGACTTGTTTCTCTGTTAAAGAGTTTGCGTGAATAGGTGTCATTTTATTTAAAGATCTTTAAAAGTTCGGGTTTTATATTTTAACATTTTAATTTTAACGTGGCGTTGTATCACATAAAATACTGGGTGGTTATTACCCAACAGTCGGTCATGGATCATCGTTACCTTTAAGGAAATACTTTAAAATCAAAAGCGAAATTTTTATATAATTGACTTATTATTCGTTGAGAGTTTTCCAAAAATATTATAAAGAAAAAAATTATTGACAAATGCATATTAGTAATTAGCTTAATAATAATTTAATTCAAGCCGCAAATTGGTTAATACAAAATAATCCATTTTTAATTGCCTTTTAAATTTACCCAATTTTCAAATTGCCAATTCTTTTCCAAGAGCTTTTCATGATTCTGCTTCACCTTTTTACCTAATGATATTATTATCCCAAATATTAATTTTAACATTGAAATTCACAATAAAGATTATTATTATCATTCGAATCATTCGCGTCTAATGGTAGGATTAATTAGAACACCAAACAATACTCTGCTACCAATATCTGTAAATAATTCAAATTTGGAAGTTTTGTTATTTCCCAATTTATTTTCAGATGAAAAAGGACATTACCATGATAAGCATTCTGAAAATCTATTCTAAATATATTAAACAATGAATACTCAATATTAATTCATGTTTTAGGTTCCATCATAAATGGTTGACATAGTTATATTTATAATTAGAAAAGTTATACAACTACTAAAATAATCAATGTATATGAAGACAACAAGAAGCTAACAAAAACTTACCATTCACTAACAGCTGCACAGCTTATTTAAATATCTAATTATTCTAATAAATTAATAATAGATGAATCATTAATAACTATCAACTTTCATTCAAACTGAAGAATCTTATTTTCATAAAAAACAACTTCACATGAATACAATGATTTTCTATATGGATTACCTTTGATTTTATTATACTAATAATGCCCAAAAGTCATATATAAAATTTTAAAAATACCAGAACAATCATTATACTTTCCAACAAACAGATTAATACTTCAATATTATATTTTATATATTGCTTATAGCATCTTAAATAACACGTTTTAAAAAATTCATATTATTTAAATTGTGACAATATAATTCAATGTTTTGAAAAAGTAGAATTTTAAAATTATAGAGCTACATATATCTATAATACAAAGTTAATTAAAAAATGTTTAGCAAAAATATTATAGATCTAATTACCAGATCAAATTTTAAAACCTGAATTATATGTAAAAGTAAAAGCAATCAGATTAATTTTGTAATTCAAAATGTGAAGTTTTTGTTACTTTAAGATATACTTGCAAAAAGAATTTTTCATCTTTTTTTACGTCTACTTATATTAATAATAAAATTTAAACTTACATTTATAAATGTTTTAAATTAGAAAATCAATAGACCATTCTGTATTATCCTCAAATTTTATTGATTTGAAATGTATATATGAATATTCAATTTGTGAGCTCTTGAAATTAGCATTTATTTAATAAAATATATAATAAAATCAGAATAATTTTATGTTCTTAATATTAAAGAAGGTGATAAATTTAGAAAACATATTATAGCCTGAAGATTAGGTTCTATGAAATTAATATTTTGGATATTAAATGAAACTATTTGTAATTTTTCATTTTCTGTTTTTTATATCCTATTTATTTAATCAACATAATTAACAATAATCTATATTGGACTAATCATATTAATAAAGCTTTAAAACCCTAGATCAGTTTAAATTAAAAACCAATTTGATCTGATCTGAGATATTCAATTTAATTTAATTCATATTATTATAAGCCTAAAAAATGTTAATCTAAACCAAACTATCTGAAACCTTTAAATAATCTGATCTAAACTGATTAATCTAAAATTTTAGGTTATTAAATACTAATAAAATTACTTCTAACAGTTTGAATATGACTTTAATTAGTATAATTTCTAATAAAAAGTTACCTTTAACAGTTTAGTTTAGATATGATAATAAAAGCCACTTCTAACAGTTCAGATGCAATTTTATTATTATTTCTATAATAAAACTCATCTGATAATTTGTATATAATAAAATTATTCTAACAGTTCAGCATCTTGTTAAAAGACAAATTAATAAGTTTATATATGATATATATAAGATAAAGATAGAGTTAAGAGGCTTCGTACAAATTTCTCTAACCTTATCTTTGTATTGTAGAGTTTGATATTATTATTCACCACAGAAATCAAATAAGTGAACTGCAAATATTAAATATGTGTTTCTTAAAAGCTTCAAAGATTATATACATAAGATATATCAACCATCTGCACTTGAAAATGATAGTTAGAACCTCAGAAGAATCAAGACCCTTTGTGAAATTCTCTGCATATTTATGTAAAATAAAAATCTCAAGCTTATTATTTTTATATTTACGTCATCAAAATTTTTCTCAGATTAGTCATTTCCAAAAGTATGCAGTGACCCAAATCCTAATATAGAAATATTCATACCTTTTTTGAGTAATTTAAATAGTGATAAGGTTGTGATTAAACACCTAATAGTAAAAATAAAATTTTATCAAGATGTCAAGATTAAAACAAAAAGTTCGATAATGTACTACGTCATGAAACGCGACTTTTGGCTATTCCAATTTTCTACGTAACCTTTTGCGAATATTATTGAGGCGTTAAAACTTCATTTGAAATTTTGTAAGCATAAACAATTATTAAAAACTTTTTAAACTTCAAATTTGCATCATAGATAGAAGATTACTTTGAACGCCAAGAAAGGTTTTGAATATCAAATTTACATTTTTTTGCTAATTTAATTTATCCAAATTTAGAAAAATTAAGGCATAAGCATCCGAAGATTTACTAAGCTGTAAAATCTTCGAAGTACTGCGGTCGTAGTACTCCGAGCTGTAATATCTATGAAGAATTTCAATCGTAATATTCGTAATTAAAACGTAGCTATAACCTTCGGAGTTTACGGCGTAATACTTTGTAAATATACGGAAGAGTTTATCTGCGGAATATTTCGCCTCAAATACTTTCCTGATGTGTTTTGCTAAATCGAAAACTTGCTAATTTCCTAGATTTACTTGGTATCCATATTTTTTGTATTCAACATGGTTTACGATAAATTATAATTCAAAGTTTGAGAAGGTATATATACTTTTAGACTCTTGATTAAAACGAAATACATAGACCCTAAAAAAATAGATTAGATTTCGTAATCGATTTTGGACCCATATCCTTTTTTTTATTATAATTTTGATACGATTCGAAGTTCGATTTTATTACAAATTTTAGTAGCCAAAATTAAGAAGTGTACTGTCGAGAATTTACTCAGAATTTTGAATTTAGATCAATTCTTTAGTTATTTTCTATATAAGAGCTTTAAAAAGAAATCTTTCGAGAATTATCTAAATATTCAATGATCCAACGACCCTTGTTTAAGAATTTTACATAAGGATGGATCTCTTTGCCTAAGTAATTAGAAGGAAAGATTTTTGTGTACATTCTTAATGGTACGAGGACAAAATTCAACAAATCTTGGTAAGGCGGAGCAGAAGCATAACAAGAGCAGAGAACTTCGTCAACAAGAATGGTGCCACTTCGAGTCAAAGGACCATAATAACCTTTCCTTCGTTCCTTATAAATTAAAATAAGGTAATTAGATTTGATCTCAAAACTATTAAACATTTTGAAACATTTCGAAATGAATACGGACTTTTGTTACTCGAGTTGGAGACACGGAAAATAATTTCTCTCCACCAGAAACAAAAAGTTTAGTTTTGTTTGGTGTAACATTTCTTGCGAAATCAGTCTCACCGTTGTTAACGAAGATGTGATGTTCGGGGGTAATATGAAGTTTTCCTTATGTTAAAAATTGAATTGGTTAGAATAAAAAAAAAAAAAAAAAAAAAAAAAAATTGAAAACTCTTAATATCAATCACCTTGTGATCCATCTTGTTTCACAAAATCAATTGATTGAAATTCTGTCACTGCATTTGGATCGGCATGGATCATTAGAAACACTTCACTAAAAACTTGCTTTCCGTTTTCAAAACCACAACAGACGTGGTCTCCAATGACAAGTTCTGAAATTTTGGTGACTTTGTCATTTAACAAAGTAACTTTTGAATCGGCGGCAAAACATCCTTCTCGATCTAATACAAGTCCGTTAATTATGCTTAACTCAGCATTTGCACCTTCTCGTTGATTTTCTTGCATGAAACGTTGTTCGCGTTCAGCCCGTTTTGGTTTTTCGTATTTCTCTCTGGTTCGGTGCTCCATTTCTTGAATTTCCAGAAGTTTTCGTTCTCGAGAAATTGTATAAAAGTCTGGAAAATTAGTAATGTATTCTTTTAGGTTCGTCATATGATGCACGAAAATTGGGTCGTTAGGTTCAAAAATGTCGAGATTAGGTGAGATAGTAAATCTGTTCCCGATACGGTCAAGGAAGTTCTTTTCCTCCTGAGAAAATGAATTCAAGAGCTGGTCAGGGTTAATTGTCGGGGCCTTTCTGCATTTTGTAAATACTGCGATCATATTCTTTAATGAGTCTTCACCAAGGAAATTGATAATGTGATCGATAGTGTCTTTCTGTTCTTTGGTAAAACGTGTAGCCTCTAAGCGGGAAAGCTTTTGTTCAGTTATTTTTAAAACACTGAAGTTTGATGATATTTTACACACCTATGACAAATAAAATAGCCTGAATTCCATCAGCGCATTGCAATATTACATGGGTAATCTCCTTAAATATTTCTTGATTCTTTCTATTTGTGTCAAAAAATCCGTGTGTATCAACAACATTATATGTTTTCTTGTTTATTTCGGTCAGGGCATTTTGGCATACTTGGGTTAATGATACCTTTAAAATTTCCCAATTTCAATTTTATTTTATTTTTAACTTATTTTTTTTTTAAAACAAAAAAAGAAAAACTAAATCACCCACGGCTGAATCCGAGACAATAAATTCATCTCTACCCAAAAGTAAATTTCCCAAAGTACTTTTACCAACGCCTTAATTTTTTTTAAAAGATAAAATTGTGAAATTATAAACAAGTTTATCTAATTCGAAACAACATAATATTACCAGTTTTTCCTATCAACAGTATAGCTGGGTAATTTGACATTGTAGCAACTTCAAACTGGTGAACAAAAAAATATCGAGATATTTATATTTAATGGGTTAAACGATTACCACGTGTTTTTAATGCGTCTAACTATAATATTGAGGATGATACGATACAATTACAATTATGACAATGACAGGAACCAAAATCGAATACAATTATGACCGAATTAATCGAAATCGAATTTAGAAGAAAATCGAGTAAAAAAAATCGAATCTAATTAGTAAAGAACAATCCTTTGTTTATTTGAAAAATTAGATAATAAAGTGAATGATCAAAATAATAATAATAATGATAATAATTTCGCATACATCCATCCGTAAGTAAAAAAAAAAAAAAAAAACAAAAAAACAAAAAAAAAAACAGATTAGCCCCGATTAAAATTATGACCAAAAAATCATTTCTCGCATAAAAAAAAATTCGATTAGTATCGATTAATCGATCGAAATCGAATTCGGATCTTATAATCGAATCTCGAGATTCGATTAATCGTGATTAATCGCTTTTTAGAATCGATTCCCACATGAGAAAGACGCAAATATTGTCAAACATGACACTAATATGATAAAAACATGATTCTTTGTTCAATTATTTTATCTAGTGTATAATATTTGTTCTAAATTTCGGTCTGTGTAATATCCAAACCGAAACACGTTAATATCTCAATTTGTGGATAGTTTCAACAAATGAATTTTCCAATAAATTAAAAAATAAAATAAGTCTCAAGAAGCCCAAGTTCTTTTCATCATATTCTTCGCAGCAAAATGAGCAAATTGTTGACGACCCCTCATTCCAAGGAACCAGCAATTATATTAATTGGTAAAACAGGTGAGAATATTAGGTTCTAATCCCAAGGCAAAATTCACATTAAAAGGTTTTTTAATTAGGCGCGGGCAAAAGCACGTTGGCAAATTTGATTTTTGGAGGAGTAAGAAAGTTTGAAACATCGGATAGTTCGGTAAGAAACTGCAGTATTGATTTCCAATCCATTGACCGATATTGATAATCGGTATTTTTATTAGGATTCTTGTACTCAGATTTGTCAAAGTTCTCTAATCCAGCTGGATGATAAAGAGTATAATTTTGTCGATACTCCTGGTATTTTTGATACTCAGAAACCTGACGATGACATCATGAAAGAAATTTCTCAATCTATTGTCCAGTGCAGTAATGGTATCGTAGCGATTTTATACGTCATTGGTAAGTGCTTCAAAAATAAAAATTGCTATGAATAAATAATTTTTTGTAATATATTCTGAAATCTGAAGTTTTATGCAAAGCGTGGGGTAGATATACATTAGAACAACAACTTACAACCGACAAAGTCATTGAATTCCTTGGTGAAGGATCTTGCCGTCATCTAATTGTTGTTTTTACCAAGTGTAAAAAAGAACAAACTCAAGACCGATATAAAATGGAAAATGATTACAGTGCCAATAAATACCTTAAAACGTTTTTGGATAAAGTCGGCAACCGTTGGGTCATCTCACCAAATTTGGATGTCTTTGACGAAGATACTCAAATTGTAAAAGATCAAATGGATAACTTAAAGAATTATATTAAACTAATGCCAAGACCTTATACCACAGATATGTTTGAAAAGGTTAGAATCGCACGTGAGAAAAGACTAAAAGAGATTGCACTAGAGATAGAACGAAGCGAGGAAAATCAACAAAGGATAATCGACGAAGAAAGAAATGCTGGTACAAATGCAGCCAAGGATGCAGTTGAAGAGTCGGGTGGAGGATGTTTTTCTCTGCGCTCCAAGGTTATTCTTGTAGATAGCAAACGAATCGAGATGACGCAATTGAGCATCGGTGATACAGTTTGTTGTGGTGAAGAAAATGGTAAATTGATTTTTAGCGAGGTATATGCAATTGTTCATGCCGATGATAAGACCATAACTCAATATCAACGGATCAATTATTTAAAGGCAGATGGTACAGAAGGTGATAAATGAATTTAAGAAAATTCTGTAATTGATCTCCAAACACTCCTCTTAACGTGTTCTTTTATAGGCATTCTGCGTCTCACACCAAAACATCACCTATTCAATTCCCAAGGAAAAACAATTTTCGCTGAAGACGTCCAGGCTTCTGTAACCGAACTTTTACTTTTCGACGGCAAGAAACTTACTCCTGTGATTCCACATCGCATTACAAAGGTAAATTTTTTTTATTTTTATTTTATAGCATCATTTATTCATTTTTGCTTTTATCAATTTTTAAGGAATGGGGACTTGGCTACATTGCTCCGTTTACACAAAATGGCAAGATTGTTGTCGATAATATACTTTGCTCTTGTTACGCTGTTGCTCCACCTTATCAAGACATTATCAATTTCGCAATGATTCCTTTTCGACTCTGCTCGTGGATTATGCCTATTGCTGACTGTAAAAAAGAAATTCATCCCTATCTTTATTATTTGAAACGCGGACAATGGATTCTTGAAAAAATTGATTATTTTAACATGATTATTAAAGGAAAATCTTGAATCTTTTTCAAATTTCTTGTTAATGTTTAAATATAAGCGTAATTTTTATCAACTAGTTCTTTTGTTTAAGTGACCTTTAACTTATGAGTACGTTTATATAAACCGATTCAGTTGGCAATATACTGTGAATTTGGTGTAACATAAAATAAATTCAAATGGTGATCTCAATGTCATATATATATATATTTGATTTTAATAAATTTTTGAATGCCCAATTTATACTTTAATTAAAGTTTATTGTGATCAAAAGTTAAAACATAATAAAGTTAGTAATAAATAATTTTTTTTATTGATAAAGCTAATTGCTTAAATTACAGGAAATTTTATTAATTTTCGAACTTTTCAAAGATAAAATCAGGAAAACTCATAATGTAGTCTTTAAGGTTCATCATATGATGCGCGAACGTTCGTAAAAAAATGTCGTAATTAGGAAAATATAGTGAAGTACGCTATTATTTTTTTTACAAATAAAATAGCCCGAATTCCATGTGCGCATAGCAAGATTGCTTAAAATTCCGGCAAATGACTTTGAAATGACCTCAAATGACCTCTTTTTATTATAAATAAATGACCAAGGTCATTTAAAAAATACTTATACATCATTGTCGAACACAAATAAAAACATTTTATTTTGAACATCTCTAAATTATATGAATTAATTAATGTCAGTTTGAAATGCTTTGCTTAATAAATTTAATTGCCTATGCAAAAACACTGAACACACAACACAAAAATTTAAAGTAACCTAAAGATGAAAGTGGTGTAAAAGTAAAACGATTACTTCATTTATGTTTTTAAGCTGTAGATACAGGCGATCATTTTAAACAATTAAAATAAAGTAATCGCTTTACCTTTACACCACTTTCTTCTTTAGGTTACTTTTAAATTTTTGTGTTCTGTGTTTATAATAAAATGATTTCATTTTACTCGTGTGTTAAAATATGCGCATGATTCACATATGACACCACACCCTAATATTAATATAATCATGATTTTCGGATAAAACAGTAAGATTCTTCTCAAGAAACCGAGTTTTTTTATTATTTGTTCAAAACATCATGACATTGGAACTTCGCAGCCGAATGCTGACGGATCCTTATTCTAAGGCACCAACAATTCTATTAATTGGTAAAACAGGTGAGAATCTTAGGTTCAAAATTCAAAGACAAACTCATTTTAAAATTATATAATTAGGCTCGGGAAAAAGCACGTTGGCCAATACGCTTTTTGAAGAAGAAGAAAAGTTTATAACATCGGATGATTTGGTAAAAACTGCAGATATTGATAATTAATTTATTAATCGATATTGATATTCGATATATTAGGATTCTTGTACTAAGATTTGTCAAAGTGCTCTAATCAAACTGGATGATAAAAAATATAATGTTGTCGATACTCCCGGAATTTTTGATACAAATAAACCTAACGATGATATCATGAAAGAAATTGTGCAATCAATTGTCCAGAGTTGTAATGGTATCGTAGCGATTTTGTACGTCATGGGTAAGTGCTTTCAGAAAATAACAATTGATATAAGCAATCTTAACGCTTCGTAATATATTCTGAAATCTGAATGTTTTATGTACAGTAGGTAAAGAAAATATTCGCGATTTGTGATATTTATATTTATTATAAAATCTCGAATACTTTTTTTACCTATTGTACAAACAATTTGAACAATTTTCAATCGGTGGGCAAATATACAGATGAACAACATTATACAACTGAAATAATCATGCAAACCCTTGGTTAATTGTAGTTTTTACCAAGTGTAACAAAAAACAAACCGAAGACCGAAATAGAATGGAAAATTGCTTCAATGCCAATAAAATAAACAGTTTATTAATAAAGTCGGAGACCGTTGGGTCGTCGCGCCAAATCCGGAGATCTTTGACGAACAGAAAGTTAAAGAACACATGGGTTACTTAAGAATTATATTAAGCTAATGCCAAAAGCTTATACCACAGCTACGTTCGTGAGAAAGAATTACAAGAGATTGAAGCACGTGAGACAAAGCAACGCGAGAAAGAACAAATAAGATTAAAAAGAGAAGCTGGAACGAAAACAGCCAAGGCAGAATTTGAGACGGTGGAGGATGTTTTTCGCTATGCTCTAAGGTTATCCTTGTAGATAGCAAAAGAATCGAAATGTCGCAATTATGCATCGGTGATACAGTTTGTTGTGGTGAAGAAAATGTTAAATTGATTTTTAGCGAGGTATACGTATTGCTCATTCTGACGATAAGACCATAACTCAATATCAACGGATCGATTATTTAAAGGCAGATGGTTCAGAAGGTAATAAATAAATTTAGTTAATTTATCTCCAAACACCTCCTCATAATGTGTTCTCCTATTTATAGGCATTCTGCGTCTCACACCAAAACACCACCTATTCAATTCCAAGTAAATACAATTTTCGCTGAAGACGTCCGGGCTTTTGTAACCGAAATTTTACTATTGGACGGCAAGAAACTTACTTCTGTAATTCCACATCGCGTTACAAAGGTATTTTTTTTTTAATTTTATTTTATAGCATCATTTATTCATTTTTGCTTTTATCAATTTTAAGGAATGGGGACTTGGCTACATTCTCCGTTTACATAAAATGGCAAGATTGTTGTCGATGAAATACTTTGCTCTTGTTACGCTGTTGCTCCGCCTTACCAAGACATTATCAATTTTGCAATGTTTCCTTTTCGACTCTGCTCATGGGTCATGCCTATCGCTGACTGTAAAAAAGAAATTCATCCCTATCTTTATTATTTGAAACGCGGTCAATGGATTCTTGAAAAAATTGATCAATCACAATTTTAGTTCAGTTTACAGTATAAAACTGATGAAACTTTCGGAATATTTCAAATAAAATTTTTTTTTTTTCTAGTGGCGATTTTTGGGTAAAAATTTAAAATAAGTGAATCAGAAATGACTTTTGTGTCATTTTCCTTTTTTTTTTCTTGGTTTTTTTTAGGAAATTCTTATTTTGGATAAGCAAATCAGAAGTGACTTTTAGATCATTTTTAACTTTTTTTTCTTTATTTTTTTTTTTTTTTTTAGGGATATACTCTTTTCAAAACTAAGGTAAGCCTTTTAAATGTGACTTTGAATAGTTTTTACCCTTTTTTTCTTTGTTTTTCTTTGTATTTTTTAGGAAAATTCTCTTTTTGAAACTAAGGTAAGCCTTTCATATGTGGTATTTTGGTAGTTTTCTAACTGTTTTCTTTATTTTTTTCTTTACTTTCTTTAAATCAGAAGTGGGTTTTTGATGATTTTCTAACTGTTTTCTTTATTTTTTCTTTACTTTCTTTAGGAATACATTAAGGTAAGCCTTTCGGAGGTGATATTTTGGTGGTTTTCTAACTGTTTTCTTTATTTTTTCTTTACTTTC
>CAMKVN010000509.1:0-27647 GCA_946474995.1 Funneliformis geosporum | reverse complement strand
TAATGTTATATTTTTCGCTTCAACTGCTTGTGGAAACCTGATATGAAGGGTGCCGGATACTGTTGATTCTCCCACTCTTAAATAACCTCTTTGAAACGAAGTATTCCCTGGGTGGAAAGAGAAAAGCATTCGAGAATCGGTTTTAACATAATCTGATGGTAAAGGAGTAGAAGCCGCAAATGCTGCCATCATCGCCATGGTTATATATTTTTATACACAAGATTGAAATGATTTTGGAGGAAATCGATTTTAAAAAATTGATATTTATTAATGAGAGAATTTTGACAGAACAGAAGATAATACTTAGGAAGGAATTTGTAGTTTTATACATTTATAACGGTCTCAATCAAGTTAAAATTTCAGCCACTTTCGGAGAGATTAGAGGTTGGAAACGGATAATTTTTAACCGGTTAATTAACCGGTTAAGACATTTAACTTTTTAACCGGGAAAATTTGAAAATTTCACGTGAAATCATTATTATGATAGCCCGAGGTGAATTAATGCCAAGCGGCTAACCAACCTGACCACTTTCTGTTAATCGTAATGGCGTAACCTTATTCATTAAAGTCCGAATCCATGCAATAACCTTCAATTTCCGAACGTTAAGATTAAACAATGCTAGTGGAAAAGTTGTCTTTTCAAAATTTCTGGGAGAGGTTCACCTAAAAATATTTTCTTATATTATAATGTTCTTATTTGCAGTAGAATTTCTATAATATATTTTTTCAAGATTAGGATATAATTTACTTTAGAAATGTTATCAAAAGCGTCTGTTGAAAAAAAAAATTTTTTTTAAGTCTGCTGCGTATGGGAAATCTCGAAATGTACATGTACAATTACATCATCATATGATGCAATTTGATAACAAAAAAAAATTTAAAGAATTATCAAAAAAGGCGAAGTAAAAAGGATATTTTTGAAAGTAATTGGGTCTTTTCTTTAAAATCGACATACTTGACATATTAAATTAAACTCTTTATGTAAGTTCATTATATTATTTTTACTTTTTAAATTCGTTAAACTAGTTTCAATCAAGATACTTTGACATCCACTATCTTAAACTTTAAATAATTTTTTTATGTAAATTAATTATTTCATTTCACAATGATTTTAAAGAGGCCGTTATGAATTTTACCCATTTAAAAAGATGGTCATGTGCTAAGTAAAATAAAACAAAAACCCATTTTAGAGATTATGGTCACATTTCATTCTAAATAAAATCCATATTTTTGTGTCAAAGGAATTATGTAATTGTTAATCATGTATGATTACATTTCGATTTTTTTTAGAACATTTTTTGTGTGAATTTCAATAGTATTTATCAAGTGATTGTCAAATGATCGGAAATATGATAATGTGAAATGGGAGAAACTAAATCGCATAAAGTTTACCATGTCCGTCATAAGAAATATCCATGACGATTTTTTTTTTATTAATCGTTTTTTAGGATAAAATGATTTGATGTTCAGTACATCATTTTTATGATTTTGCCGATTGCACATGAAAGGTCAGTGACGGTGTTGTCATGTTGTGAATTATCAGTTGACGTTACCTTTTAAATTTTAATTGGCACAAAAGAAAAAAATAAAAAATCATCTAATCCGTTGTAGATTAAAGGGTTTATTGGACGGTTAGCGTCAATCTTTTAAAAGTAATTTATTAGGCGAATGATGAATCGATGAAATTTCGACCAAAGTTTGTTAATTATTGTAATTTTGGCAGATAAATTATTTTATCCAATTTTGGCCCGATTTAATATAATAAAAAAAAAAAAAATTTCCTTATTCGATTTGATTTTAAACATTGTATAAAAGTCCTTTACTTACTAATATTCAGCATTAGATATATTTTGATTACAAATCTAATGATCATTTTAGACTTGACCCAATTATTTTTTAAGAAATAAATCCATAAATTAATGATTTGTACGATCATTATAAATAGTCATAATTCTTTGTTCTCGATCAATTGAAGATTTTTAGTTTCAACTTGATGTCCTTTCTAAAACTCCAATAATTGTGTAAACTCTTACAATTGATTATCTAACTAATGCTTCCCAATGACAATGCCAATATTTGTTCTAGGAATTCCTAATTCAATTGGATCATACAAAGACCATAACTCATCATATTATCTTGTAATTAAATATTCTTCAAACTAGAAATATCATCTGCTGGCAAAATTACGTGAGCAAATAAATTACGTAACATTAAACTATCAATGCCATCTTTCGACTTATGCATAAAATTTAGTAATAAGTTTAAGTATGATGTACAGTACCATAATTGCTTAGCTGCAGCTTATTTCCAATACAAGAGGTTCAGGATATTGCTGTACAGTATATGATAAAAACAGATTAATTATTTCATGCCTACCATTCCAAGCAAATATTTTAACTCTGTTAATTCCTTATCCAATTCTTTCAAATTATCCGTCATTTTACTCCAACCAAAGTCAATCCACCACACACAAGAAGTTGAACCCTTATTCCTCCTCTTCACCATTATATTTTCTAGTCTAACGTCTCCGTGCATCACTCCCTTCGAATGTAATTCCTGTAAGCCCTTAATGGCTAACTCCTTTTCTTTTCTGGTGATGTCTCCTATCGTCGCAAAAGTTTCTTCAGCAAGAGACGTAAGAATAAAGACAAACGCTTCACAAAGAACCCCAAATTTTAAAAGAGGTCCAATGTATATCTTGATTTCACTAAGCAGTTCTTCTAGTTTATTCCCATCTTTATATAGAGCCACCTTCTTGAGAGCACCTGTTTCTCTGCCAAGTGTTGCCTCAAAGATGCACCCTGTTCGACCATATCCCAATATATGCCCGAAGGTAAAATGGTTACGATCATAGTTTTTCATATATTTAAGTAATATATTCTCCTTAATTTCTTTCTCTTTAGTTTCTTTTAACTCAGTATTATTGGTAGCATTGCTTTTAGTCTTTTTCCGAGTTCGAGAACTCACTCCTGAACCTGTGTATGATGGAAATTTACGTTTATGTTACGAGTTATAATCAGGATCCTTTTTCTTTCTCTGGTCTTTTTCACCAGATGGAGGTGGTGGAGGTGGATCTTCTTGATTGTCCGAATCCCCATCATCACTGTCATCACTATCGGTTAATGGCGGTTCAGAACCAGAAGGTGAACGTGCATATGGATTTGACGTAGATAAATCTTCAAAATATCGCAGACACTCCCAAAATGAAGCTTGATTGTTTGTGTATACCTGTCTGACTGAAACCGCAGGAGAAATACAAAGAGTTTTTTCATCTCCAACTTTGCGAAACATAAACCATGTTTGATTGAGTGTCGTAATCATGCCATATCGCCTGTCATTAACCACCATGTATACGAACGCTTGATGAACAATGTTCCTTAATTTATCGTATTTAGAATAATTATTTGTACCGCTATCCTTCTGTCCTCTTGCTACATTATATATATTGTACAATTCTCTTTCACCGCCTGAAAGTCTTTGTTCACCAATAATTTCTTGTATGATGTTGTTCAGAAGTTGATCCGACTTGACTTCAACCGTTGCTAACAAACTTACTCCATACTCATTTGTAGAACGAAGCGTTGTACTGTCTGGGGCTCCAATACATACAATATCCGGTTCTCCCTTGACAAAAGGAGCTTGATTGTGCTTGCACCACATTTGTGGGTTTGGTAGAGAAGCCAATCTTTGATCGTTGACTTTACCAACCACTTCCAAAAATAGAACTACCGTTGTGTCTTCCGAATTTATGCTTAATTGAGGGAAATTAGGCTTATAAAACTTACGATCTTCTGCATTAATTGATAACGAAGCATTGAATGCGTTGCTGAGAAAAGCGCCCCATAGTTCCACCGGGTAATTTGGCACTCTTCGCGAGGCTGATATAACTGTGGATTTCGTTTTAATCCTATTAAAAGAAAGAGCGGGAATAACAGCTCTAAAAAGTTCTTGCTCGGTGATAAGAAGATCTACGATAACGCGAATGTGTTTTGGGCGGGTTTGACGATAAGAAGCAGGAAAGAAAAGCACAAGAATAAGTAAATATTCGGTTTTATAGGATTATATAGCAGACAGGTAAATCATAGAAGATTAATAAATACTACGAAAATAACTGCAACGAAAGACGTCTGTTGAATAACACGCGAGGCGTACAAACGTTAAACTACTTTATGATAAAACTTACTTTGGTTGTTCAATTCTTTGATTAACTCCATAAGATTTGTCGCAGGACCACCCGGCATCCCCCATCTTTCAAGTTTTACATCGGTTAACTTAACAAAAGCACGACCATCTACCCTTTCCCTGCGAAAAATTGCAAAGTCTTGATCAATAAGGTTTAAGTTTTTTCATTGTAAATAATTTTCAAGTTGACTCGTATCATATCTTTCCACGTCTTCGACAGAGGGATTGGCAGTACTTGTAGACATTTTGATTTGAAAAAAAGTATAGTGAGACAAAGGTGCAGTCAGTTCAGTAAAAAGAGGATTTGGGGAGAATTTATATGAAATCTATTGTCGCACAAATCAGTCAGACGATCCATAAATTACGTCACCAAATTCAATTTTTACAAACACATGGGGTTGGTTTACAAAACCTCAACCAAGATTCGGTACATTTAATTTAAATCACAACCTACATTTGTTTCTCTTAATTTAACACAATCTCAACCATTTTTGGGAAGTCTTGATGCTTAGAAATTTTGAGTATAAGGAAAACTGGTACGGTACGACTTTGCAGGTCAGTACGACTTTCTAATATTATTGAGACCAGTACGGTATGATCATATATTTTGGAAAATTACTGTACTGATCAGACGATTCGTACTGATTTTCCTCCCGCGATCACTTTGTTTAAATTTCATTAAGGTATTTTTTTTATTTTTTTTTTTTGAAAAATTTTTTTTTTTTATTAAGAACACTAACGAACTTAGTATAGAACACTATTAATATCATTGAGATCATAACTTAGTGTATATAGAAAATTGGGGTATATAGAAAACTGGTACGGTAAAATAATAGAAAGAACGGTACTTTGTCCGAATATATGATCATAACGTACTAATAATCCTTACTCTACATAATATTAACTAGAGAACGTGAACGTGAATTTATCATTACACGTGAATTTTTTATATAATAAAAAAATCCTTTCGGAAATAAAATCGAACGCAGGAAATATTGAAAGAGACATATTTTATTAACATAAAAAGTATAACTCAAATGGACACTCATTTCTTGCAAATGTGATTAAAATTTACTGCACGAGATGTTGAATTTAATTAATGAAGTTATATATTGCAGTAATTATTTACATAAAAAAATAATTTATACTGTATAGGTTAGATAAATTATGGTGATTTTGTTAATTGGAATTGGACGACAAAAAAGTCCAATGAATTGAAACGGATCGATATGCGTTTTTTTTTATTGCGCCATCATCAATGGTAAAAATGTTTAAGGAATGTCAAGTAATATGAAACGATAATGATACAATAATGGAATAGTGTTTAAATAGTAAAATCAATTATGAATTTAGATTCTTCAAGACACCCTACAAATTTTTCTTTCATGAAAATTTATTCCTAGTCAACAAATTATATATATTAGCAAATAACGATTTTTCGATTTACTTACCACTCTCCTATTCATTTAGTTGATCTACTTTTTTTAATTAAGGACTTGATACACTAAATTGAATTCAGATTCTGAAGAATTTTTATATTATTGTCCGATTGTTGTTATTACTAGATACTGTATATTCAATTTTGTGTAACCGATTTTTGCCGATGATTCGAACTTATTTAAAGTCGTAACGATTTTTACCGCCTGTTCCAATTAATGATCCAATTGTCGGATAAACAAAACAACCGAATGACTGGATGTGACCAGGAATTAAATTCAACAAATAAAAAAGTAAAGGATCATCAATATATGAAATCGTAGAAAACAAATATTATGCTAATCATCAATTCTTGATCTTTCTTTTTATCAGATTTCTGGCGTAATCAATAGAATAAAGTTTATAAACAATTAATATAAATCATTCCAAAAAAGGTTAATTTGACAAAAAAAAAATTAACCGAATTCATGTAAAGATTTTAATTATACCATAAAAGATAATTCATTATATCTTTGTAAATCTTAATGGAACATGATGATGTAAATTTTAATAATACCATAAAAAAAAAGAAAGTTCTTGAAATAATAACATTCTATTTAATAATACCAAATAATAAATTTATTGTATAATAAAGTTCATTAAGACAAAAGTAAAGAGAACTAATTTTAATAATACCAAAAGAATATATTCTTTTAATATCCCCAAATATGTAAAATAAAAAAATTTGATACCCCTTGTGCAACAAAAATATACAATATATTATAAACAAAACAAACAGAGATCAAAATTCCTAAAATAGAAAACATTAATATTGCCAAATATTATTTAAATAATCTGGAACAAATATTAGTAGACAATTCCTGACCAGTAATTTGCAATTATAAGTTTGATCATTCATATGAAAATGTGAATAATCAAAATTATCTTTTTTATGAATCAAACTTTAAATTTTGAACGGAGCTAGTACCACTTATTTTTTTTTAAAAAAAATTAGCCGATCTAAAAAATAAAAAAAATAGATGAACGTTTCATTCAGAATTTGTTGATTTAAATCATCTTGATTACCGTTTGGTATTTAGAATATTAGAATATTCGCATTTATTGCATTCTTATTTTAAAGTTTAACTGGTTCATCTACAGAATTTGTTATAAAAAGAGCATCTAAATATCTTCCCTTCAAATCATAGAAATTTCCAAAGGAATTCTCTAATTATAGTAACCTGGATAAAATCATTTTGTCAATATTTTTTTTTTTTATTAAAAAAAATGGGCATTCCATTATTTGACAGAGAAGTAAGTTATTAACGAAATTTGCTTTCAATTTATTATTCTTTTTTTTTTTTGTAATAAGATAACTTTTTTTAGAGTGACGACATTATTTCTGATAGTATGATTGCGTTGGAAAAGTCTAGTATAAAATATAAAATTATACATGAAATGCTTCCACAATATACTTCGCGCCAAATTCGACAACGGTATAAATAAATCACAAAATTTATTTCTTTTGTGTTATCTATTTAATTAAAAATATTAATCAATTTCATGAAACTTTTAGTTATCTTAACCATCTAAATTGGCGTCGTAAGTATATTAACTTACCTTTTATTGTTTTAAATTAATTTTTGTCTAACTTCATCCTTCTTTAAACAAGTTTGCAAGAATCCATTAGGAAATGAAGAAAAGGCGTTTGTTATCAGATGGATTACAACAAATCAAACACAAACTGGTACTATACATTGGAAGCAATTAATTCTTGATTTAAACGCAAAATTTGGTTTGCTGAGATCTGAGAACACGGTCAAAAATTTCTGGTACTCAAGAATGAAACAACTTTCTCGAGCTCAGGCTAGGCAAAATGTTTCTTCAGCTCAAACCGTGGTGCCCTTTAATAATGGTGGTTTGGCTCAATATTCTAAACCTGTTGCAATGGAGCCCAATTTTCATCTTAATCCTCAAATGAGTGAACCGTATAGAATGGCCCCTCATTTTTAATTTGCTTCATTTTAAATAAAATGATGTACATTATTATCTGTTGTTTAATTTCCTTTTCTGATTTTCATTTGTAAATATACCCACCCTTTTTATTTAAATCGTGTATTTTACTGTTTACTATTTTCATTCTTAAAATTTAGCCCACTCTTTTTTTCTTATTTTTTTTTTTAAAATGTTTTAAATTGTCTTTTTTACTATTTTCTTTATTAAAACTGTGATTGTTGATGTACAATAAAGTCACGTGATGCAATAATTATCATTTCAAATAATTTTTTTTTAAGTCAAAAACAGATGTAATTTAAATTCAGTAACATTAATTCACCAGATAAAAATGTATCTCGCTGTTTATTTAAAAAAAGTTCTGGTAATATTCCTAAAGTCAAATTTACTAGTATGTTTACGAAAGTTTATATCTGATACATATTTTTTGGCCTCGGAAAATAAACTCGAAAAACTGTCTGAATATTTTTTTTTCATCTTATTTTTTGATTTATAAATAGTAGGAACATCTTTAAATTCTAATAATAAGTTATGGGAATTTTAGTTAATACTTTAACATCTTTATTTTATAAGATGACGATATCAAGTCAATAAATAATGAAGTTATAATGAGGTTATATCAATTTAAAACGTTTATTGATCATCATATTTTTTTTTAAAAAAAATAAAATAAATTTTACGCTGGCGCAGTAATAATATGTATATATATATATATATATATTTGCTAATCATAAAAACATTTTTTAATTCGTGAGCTAATTCCACGACTAATTTTCGCGCGCTCATTGTCATAAAAATTTCTACAATTATATTGATCGACAATTTACTAAGTTTCTAATTTATGAAATGACTGAAATCAATTTAATAAATTTAATGGTTACAGTAAATATATAACTATGTTAAAAAGTCCTAAAAAATTTACCGGTTCTAGAGAAGATTTTATTTTACTGGTGTTATATTTTACTTTCTAATGATAATGTATTTATTAAAAATAAATATTAATTTTTTAAATTTAGGAACCGGTCCCAACTTTGCAGTCCCATGAAAATTGTCGATCTCAGAGTTCATAAAAATTATTTTTGAAATTTATTATATAAACTTACGTTCTATAATTATTAATTTCTAAATTAACCCATTTGGGACCGTTTAATTTCTATTCGTTTATTTTTAAAAAAAAACTAGAAATTTGTCTTTTATTTATTTCGACCAAATTAAAGACATATCATATTTTTATTAATTTTCCTTTTTTGATTAATCGAATTTTTTTTTCGACAGATAATTTTAAACCATCCAACTTAAAATAATTCAAGTTTAAATTTTCTAAAGAAAATATATTGTGTAATTTATTATAAATGAATTTTAACGTTATGTATATTCAACCTCCTCTGCAAAGATGTTACTAATAAAATTGGAACTTTCGCCATTTGCAAAGTTTCTATAAATAAGTATAAAATATTAAAAGTTTTATATATAAAATTTACCTCCTTGTTTATCTGTTAATTAATACAATATTTGTTAATATTTTATTATGAATAACATGATTAAAAAAGTAATAACTTACCTTCAGTAGCATTTTTCGGCGTAGACAAATTGTTATATGTATGTAAACTACTTTTTGATGACACGTAAATAGAGCTAGAGCTTGTATTAGATTCATTAGGGTATTCATCAATACTCGTCGTATCATTTTGGTAATATGATTTTCTTATTTCTGCAACTTTATTATCAAGAGTATCAATATTAGGCCTTTTTGATGGATCAGCGTCCCAACATTGTTCAATTAATTCTATAATTCCTAATGGAGTTCTAGAAATAATTTTTGGTCTTATTCCATTTATTATCTTCATTGCAAGATTAAAATCATGATCAATACCGGCAAAAGGTGGTTGTCCAGATGAAATTTCCCACATAAGCATACTAATGCTATAAATATCCGATGCCTTAGTATTTCTTTCGCCAGAAATAACTTCAGGTGCAATGTATGGAAGATTTCCATATATACTTTGTAATGGCATATCAGCAGGTCCACAAAATCCAAAATCACTAATATACCAAGAATTAGAATATTGTTTGTATAATATATTTCCTGAATGCAAATCTCTATGAATTGCACCTTCATCATGAAGATGACGAATTGCAACGATTACGACCATGATTATATCTAACCTTTCTTTCCATGTAAGTCGGTTGTGATATTGTTGTAAATATTTTCTTAAATCTGTGCTTAACTCTATCATTACAAGGGAATAAACTTTACTTATTGGATCTTGAGTAATTCCAAAACTTTCAACAAATCCTTTCCATTTATTGCTTAATTTTAATTGAATTTCAGCCTAAAAAATTAAAAAGATATTATTGGATTGATTTTTGACGATCAGTTTTTGATATTTACTTTTAATCGATTTTTATACCTCTTCAAGCCAACTTCTATTAGCATTTTCGACATTTTCTAAACTTTTAAGTATAACTTTTTGCGATCTTCTACGTCTTACTAATTGTTTTTCGTTACTACTCCATTTATGATACCTTCCACAAATCCAATTAGCTTTATAAATTTCGGAGCATCCACCTTTAGTAAAATAATTAACATTTTTCAAATTACTATATGGAATCCATTCAATTACTTTATATGGAGCAAACGTTTCCATTTGACATTTCCGTATAATGTTATCAATTTTATCATTTCCTGACGTCCATCTCGAAAATTTTGATTTTAAGTGATTTCTAACGCAATATTCACAATATGTTATTGCCAAGCATTCTATTTTGCAGATTTCGCAAACTCTTTTCAACCCTTTGTTTAAAGTAACTTTGTAAAATTCAGTATCTTCGTTTAAAATATTTATTACTTCCGATTTTTCTTCATCTGTAAGTGAATTATCTGAAAGAAGTGCTTGACGTCTAAGATGATGCTCTTCCTCTATGTCTGTGTGTAGATTTAATGCACAAGCTCTTTTGAATGCAGCATAAACTAATTCTCTGCGAATAGAAGTCATAGTGTGATGATGGAAAATTAAAAATTTTTGATTTATTTTATTTTATATTTGAGAATGTAAGCGGTAGAAAAATCTTTTTTTTCCAAAACTACTTCATTTTTTTTCCAAATGGAAGTGATAGAATTCTTATCAAATGTTTCTGGTATAAGATTGTAGAAAAATCATTCAGGAATTCCATATGAGAGTTCGAAATTTCCAAGCAGAAAATGTTGAAGAATTCTTTCGGGAAAATATTCTCCGTGGCAGGTGATGATCATCACCCTGAGAAATACGCGGTAATTTCTGAAATCATATTTCAACTAGGTTAAATACTGTTGCAAATGGGACTGACTATGTTTGTTTTTTTTTTGTGAATTAAAATAATTATTTATTAATTATAGATGGGAGCAGAAATGTTACTTGAACTCTTATATTAGAGTGGTTCGGGTGAGAGTGTTTAACGTTAGAGCAAACAGAAATGACGAATGTGAGATATAATTTTCAAATATCTTTGTTATTATTCAAATTTATGTAGTTTTTATTTTAGACAGAAATCTCTTATTTTTATACTTTAGATGACAGTATTTCTTGATTAATCATGAATTTTAGTTGGAAACATTTGAAATAGCAGTTAATTAATCAATGTGTATGTAAGAAAAAAAATTTTGTTTTAAATTTTATTCATTTTACTAATTTTTTTTTTAAAAAGTATAATAATAGTTGGAAGGAACAAGTATGTTGGAGAAATTATAATGAATTCGAAATTATTATTTCCATCACATTTTCCAATTTCACAATCGGTATCGATAGATCCTGAGGATAATTTAACCTTATGATTTTTTTTTAAAAAAAAGTCTATTAAAAATGAATAGTTCTCTTTTATCGAATCGATTACATCATTTATTTTGTTAGATAAAGATATCATCAGAGATATTAAACACTTCATCTTCTTCGTCAATCTCGTATTCTGTTATCAAGAAAATCGATATTGGAGGAACCAACTTTTGAGGAAGATGGGTATATAAGTATAAAGCTGAACTAGTTTATCATAATGGATTGGTTGATTAAAATTATGATCAAGCTCGTCAACACATGTATTCTACAACTACGAAATTAATAAAACTCATCAAAGAAGTGATACAAAAGATTCGACTTCATCTTGGGCTAGTGTAGGTGAAGTAAGAAAACGTTGTTGGAAAAACTTGGTATATTATTAAGTCAAGTGGAGATTTATTTTAATTTTATTTTATTGACTTTTAATTATTATAATCATGTAACAATCATTAAATTAAAAAAGAGAGTGGAGAGTTTAATATTATTTACGTAATCCCGTATATTTAGTTGTGGTTTATTCTATCGTGACTAAAGATTTTTCGTTGCAGTACACAATATTTAGCGTGCGGGATTTATCTAAAGTGACAGATCATATTCTGTTTGTCATTTTCTGGAACATTAGTCTTGTATAGTCTTTAATAAAATAAATTCTGATTTTTATATAATTTGAGTTAATTATGTGGCGAGCCTTACGGTAAAAAAAATAATCAAAAAAAGTTTTTTATAATAGAGCAAAATATTTGGAAAACTTTTTTTTTTTACTTTTGATTCCATCATTATAAGTAACAACAGCAAAGTGGGATTTGAAGCCATATCAATTTTATTTGCCTTTACGCCTCTAAATATATTGATTTCAAATGATATGATATTATTATCATATTGTACAATATAGACCCAATTAGGCATGTTTTATAAAAAGTGTAATTGAAGAATTGAATTTAATTTGGTCCAAAATATTTAATTTCGGGTTTCCGTCGACATTGCAATTAATAATCGATACTACTGGGAACAGTAGTTTCTTATTTATGATCATTTTTTATTGTATATTAATTTACACACATGTTAACGTTAGAATTGTCTTATTGGCTATTTAATTATATATGAATTTGTCTACAGAATTGATTTAGTTTTTTTATTATCAAGCTGCATTATAATAAAATGATATCAAGGCAGAGACTAATAAAAGTCTAAAACTTCGAATTTCAATATGATCATGAAGGATGAGTATCTCAACATTCCGTAAGCAATTACCATCATGGGAAACGTTATGAAAGCAATTTCCATCAAGAAAACCATTTAATAAGTAAACTCTATCATCAACAACGCTTTAAAAGCAAATTCCATCATGGGAAGCGAATCCTATGCTTCGAAAATAATTTTATATTTTGAAAAATATTTATATGATTAAAAAGAGACTTATCAATTTTTTGTTTACCGAATTATCTAAAAGCAATGGTAAGTATTTTTTAATATAATAGTTTTACAATATTTCTTTTATCTCCTTCAAGTATTTTTTCTGTTCGTTGAAAGTAAGAAAAACTCTCCTTTTAAAAATAATTAAGTCTTCATAGTTCACATCAAGCCGAACAGGCTTGAAAAGTCAAACCAAATTTATATAATCATTAATACATAACGATATATTGATCGGAAAAAAGCCAACTAGGAATTGTAACTAGCGATCAATACGATCAATTTACAGAACTGTACATAATGATTATTAAAAATCAAAGATCAATTAATGTAAATAAATTCTTGTTATTTACTTTTAACTTTCAAAAATTCTTCATGAATTTATAATAGTACTTTGAAATTTTTAAAGCTGATTACAATAGTTTAATAGTTTTTGTAGGTATTCAAACTTCAATAGTTAAATCCAAAGTTTATTCAAATATAATGATAACATTTTGTTTAAACAAACTAATATTACGAATTATTTAAATTACAGACCAAGAAACTTTTATTTAATCTTAGTGTTTAAATAATTCCCGACAAAAATAATCTATGGTTACTTAAAATAAAATTATTTCAACTCCAAGCTTTGTATTAAATTGCTGAATATATTATCTTATAAATTCATTTTATTTACATAATTGTTACCTTATGGAATTTCTAATTCATCTTGATCTTCTGAATGAAGATTTGGATTATTGGATATTTCTTCAATAAAATAAATTAATTCAAATTTGTTCCGATATACATAATTCATAATATATAAACTATTAATACTTACTATCTGGAATATTAAGACTATTTTGTCCACTATCAGCTAATTTTTTTTAAATTTAATTTTAAATTATTATAAAAATTATAATTATGAATATAATTAATAAATTTTAATGAATAACTTACCTTCATCATCTTCATCATTTTTTGGTTCGGGTAAATCTTTAAAAATATGAACTTTACTATATTTGCTAATAGAGCTAGTATTTATATCGACATTTTCATTTGAATGTATACAATCAATATTAATTCCATTTTCTTCATTTTCATTTTGATGATAATATTTTACTATTTCTGCAATTTTATCATTAAGGGTATCAATATCAGATCTCTTTAATGGATCAGCATCCCAACATTGTGTCATTAAATTTGCATATTCCAATGGAGTTCCTGGTACTATTTTTGGTCTCATTCCATTCATTATTTTCATTACAAGATCATAATTATGTTCTAAACCAACAAATGGTTGTTTTCCAGATGAAATTTCCCACATAAGCATACCGATACTATAAATATCTGATTCAAAAGTATATCCTTTTCCAAATATAACTTCAGGTGCTATATAAGGAAGATTTCCATATATACTTCCTAATGGTTTATCAGCGGGGCCACAAAATCCAAAATCACTAATAACCCAAACATCATTAAATTTAGCATATAAAATATTTCCTGAATGCAAGTCTCTATGAATAGAATTTTCATGATGAAGTTGTGAAATTGCTTCACCTATGTATGAAAGTATATTGAGTCTTTGTTTCCATGTCAATTGATTATGATTTTGCTGTAAATAATGTCTTAAATCAATATCGTATAAACTCATTACAAGAAAATAATCTTTATTTATTGGATCCTGAGTAAGTCCATTACTTTGAATGAAGTTTCCCCATTTACTGCCTAAAGTTAATTGAGATTCAGCCTATAAAACAGAATAATTATTTTTTATTTAAACAAAACTTTAATTATTCATTTTTAAAATTAGTTACCTCTTCGAACCAGATTCTGTTAGCACTTTCAATATTTTCTAATCTTTTGAGTATTACACTTTCATTTCCAAATCTTATTAATTTTTGTTCGATAGAATCCCATTTGTTATAACCACCATAAATCAAATCTGCTTTATAAATTTCAGAGCATCCACCTTTAGTTAGATATTCAATATTTTGTATATTATTGTATGGGATCCATTCAACTATTTTAAATGGAATAACAGCTTGTGACTGACATTTCTGTATTAAATTATCAATTTCATTATTTCCAGATGTCCATTCTGAAAATTTTGCTTTTAAATAACTTCGAATACATTGCTCACAATATGACGTTGCTAAACATTCTAGTTTGCAGTTTTCACAAACTCTTTTTATTCCCTGATTAAGGATAATTTTTTCGTAGTCATGAGACTGACTTAATAGTCTTATTGCCTCTGATTTTTCCTCTTTTGTGAGTGATGAGTCCGTGCAAATTGTTTGTTTTATAAATTCATACTGCTTATCTAAGTCTGTATGAAGTTTATAATCAGATAATGCATATGCCCTATTATTGGTTTCTTGAAGTTCTTCGGCTAATTCTTGGTGGGAATTACAGCAAAAACCAATTCATTATTAATAGAGACCATAATAGAAAAAATAGTTTTTCAGAAAAGGAAAGATAAACGGTGTGAAAACTCCGGCTTTATACCGATAGAATATGATCGGCACTGCATGAACATTTTGATTAATCCTTGAAATATCATTGATCGCTTGAATTTCAATGTTAATTTTATTATAAACTTTATAAAGTTTAATCATCATTAGAAAAGGTAAAGAATGTTGTATCATTAACTGACAAAAATAAGATAGATATATAGTAAATGGAGCGACAAACAAATATGTAAAGTTTGCAATTATATTTTTGTATTCCATGATATTTTCTTAAATATTCCTAAAAATCTTTAAAATAAAAAACAAATGCAAGGCTTTCCATCCTATCGTATTTAATATCAAAAAGATTAGGATAATACTAATGTAATGAATATTTTATTTTTTCCCAAATAGCTTACCAAAATACTTTGTAATATAAAGTATAATTTATCAAACTTTTCTTTACTCGAAAAAAGAATTTAAGAATAAAAAAGAAATAATAAAATCAAAAAAAAAATAATTTGATCGCCATGAGTACCCGAAAGTAAAAAAAAAATTTGAAAAAAAATTTAAAAAAAAAAATTATTATTGTGACTTCCTTCATTTAAGTATGCAATTATAATTTGTATTGTTCCATGCGAGTCGATATTTTATTCATCGAGTTATTTTAAGCATGTGTAGTAACATAAGCCAATCAGTTTTACATCATATATAAAAAAAACACGAATGATCCAAATAGAACAATAGAGAAAACTGGTGCCACTGTGGATAATAGAACTAACTGTCCTTGTAGATCCTTGCGATATGGTCGATTGTGATGGTGATGCAGATATGTATTTGGGGTAAAACTTGTATTCCATGCATGAATAATTTTTTGTATATAGGATGATGACTTATATTATTTTTATAACCTTAATCGTTTCGCATGCATTTTATATTTTTTCTCAAATGAGTTTTTTTAATCTGAACTTAGCTTGAAGCTCTAAGCGGCGTCAGGAGAACATTATATATCAGGCTAAGTGCGAGCATATAAAAAAAAAATATATTTTGTAAATTGCGAAATTAATAAACTCCTATAACATATGTTTAATAAAAAAATTTTTTTGTAATAAATTATGATGAACTAGTCAGAGAAAGAGATTTATGGCAAGTTCAGCAAATAAGAAGATGGAATTAAAGAAATTCATGAAAATAATTTTTTTTAAAAAAAAAATTAAAACGTCAGAATTTCTTTATATAGTAGAGATAATGCATTGTTTCGTGTGACCTTTTTTTGTTTAAAAAAAACGTTGGAAAATATTCTTTATATTGATTCCAAAAAAATTATTTTCTAAAAAAAAAGTACATCCTCTATTTTTATTACCTTATTTCACTCCTCACATCACCCTCAAATAACCTTACTCTTTCTTCAGCCTCATGTAAAAATTTCTCAATCGTACACATTCAACACGAAATCCCTCAACAATATATTATTTGCCTCATCATTATTTTGTAATTGTTTGGCTTCTTGCCTCAAATCTCTTAAATCTCTTTCTTTCACTTGAGCAAGTGATAACTCTGTTCGTTCGTACTCTATTAAATGCTTGTCGTAACCTTCTATATGAGAGGTTGGTCAGTAGATAAGGGGAAAATCCAAAAATTTTGCTAATTTTAATTATTAAGCTAATTCTGTGCACATTACTGACATCAGTCAAGTGGTCATATAAATTTTGACCAAAATTTGGATTTCCCCTTTTCTAATAGCTAGTCGAGTAATGCGTCCTTGTCGTCTAGCAAAATATCGCCAACCGTTTTTTAAACACATTATATCATTGGGGGACGAAAAGATGGTATAGGCATTACAGTTGATCGGTCTTTGTGCATCAACAAAATACAGTAAAAGTTCTTTTTGTTTGCGAGTGTATTACAAGACATTTCTATATTCACACTTCATATATACGAGAACTCATACAATTGGTCAACCTAATCTTCCAATTCCCAAACTATTGTTGCATCGGGATATTGGTGACGAATGTAATATAAAAAAAATATGTCAAAATATGATTTTCCGTTCCGGTGTGAGTAATAATGCATCCAAATGCCAAATTATGAATATCTAAGAGAGAAATTGCATGAATGAGTATCAAATAACAACTACGGTAAAACTTTTTCGACATTATTAAAAGTCAAGATCTTTCGAAAGATTGTGTATTCTAGAGATTTTTCATCATCGTGACATTTGCCATCATGATTTGAATTTAAAATCTTAAGATTTTTGGAACGGGAAAAGATGTATGAGAAGATGTGATCCAAAAATGCTGTTGCCAAGAAAATACACATTATTTGGCAAACATAAAAATCCATCGCAATTAAATTGCTCCAATAAATCATCAATTTTCATTTAACACGTTTTCAGATGGTCGCAAATTAAATTCCAATTCTGACTCATTCATGACTTCAAATCGAGATTATCCAAATACATATTTTGTGATAAGGGGATAATAATTTTTGTTTTGGAAAGACATTTCCAGAACTACAACATTGCAAGTTCCTCTATGGTAAAAAAATAACATGAAAAAAGGAAATAATAAGTTATCAACGTAAACTAACTAGAATTCTATTACCTTGATTAATGCCCTGCCCTAATGATTAGAAAAGATGAATGCCAGTGTTGGAATTAATTACTTAGTTTTACTACAACTCAAAGACATAAAGGCTTACATTTATGCTCACTTCCATCGCCTAAGATGGATTAAAAGAAAATGTTAGTTAGGGTATCAAAGAGTGGAGCCATAATATTTTTAGAACATACCAGAATTCAAGAAAGACATTCTCAAAAAGTCAATTTTTTCTTCAGACGTTGGGCACGATTTGCAAATTAATTTTTTAACAAAGGTTTTAAAATCAATAGTTTAAAATTGTATAATAAGTTACAAATCGAATTATTTGAAATCCTTCGAGTTGGTTATCTATGGTTGGATATCATCAAAATTTTCCTTCAAATAGTTTCGAAGAGAGTACCGTCATTTGGCATATTCTCAATTAACCATAAAGGAGAATTTAATCACCATTATCAGATGATGTAAAACGTTGTGAAAATAATTTTCAATGCAAAAAAAGGTTATGAAAAATTTTCCAATATTCCGAACCTTCATAACCAATTTTTGAGACGCTTAAATGATTATAATGGTCTATCCTCATCCTCTGAATTATTGACGGTTTTTTTTTGATGTATGTACAGTAATTTTATATGCTTTTTACATAAAATGTTTTCGATAATATATCATAAACTAAAGTTTCGAATAATTACTAATCCATCTTTAAGATCGGTTCGGGACGCAGCTATCGAATAATTTTTCTTGATAATTTTTATTTTTATTTTTTTATTTTTGGTGGTTTATTTTTTTCGCTTTGGGCCGCAGCAATTGATAAAGGTGTAGGATTATTTCCTTTCATTTATTTATTTATTTATTTATTTATTTTGCACGAATACTTTGTACTAAATATTTCAAGCTTGCATTGGTACGTTTTTTTATTATTCATTAAATTATTAATATATTTTTTTTATTTGTCCAACATACAAGACTAGCTGATTCATACTAAATATGTGAAGTAAAAAAATATATAAATTGTTATCTATTGTCGGATGAAAGCCGAAATGTAAAAAGACATTAAATTTAGTAGTAAATGCCATTTTTTATAAAAGTGCTATTTATGATTTATTATTCTCATCAATATAAAATTCCAGAACAGGCGACGTATTATTTGAAGTTTATCCGATTCGAATTCACCTTTACTCCCAATATTCATATTTTTCATTGAAATGATTCAGGAAACTGTTTTTTATAAAAGAAAAATAAAATAATCTGTAACATCATCACAAAGCAATGTTGTTAAAAGAAAATGGTACTTGTCCTCTATATACTAATACCCAGGCCAGGCTGCACGACGAGGAGGACCAATTGCAACCCACAAATTTAAAATCAATTTCAGTGCCCAAAACTGGAAAGAGATCAAAGAATGATTTCCTATCAATTGCATAAAACGGAAAGAATTATTCTAACGAACAACTTAAATTGGATTCGATCACTTCGATTTCAAATTGAAGGAATCCATCTAATCAGTTAAGAATAAAATAATGGATAAGATTATAAATGTCGAAATAAAATATGAGTTAAGGATAACAGTAAAATATACTGTAAACAAAGAAATAATTTAATTAGAATAGAGGATTAAATTCAACCTTATCGTTACAATAATTTAAAAAACTTAATAAAAAGAAATGACCGTAAGGATATTCGGTTCAAAGCATGTATGTGGAAATTTAGGAAGTTGAAAAACATTGTAATAAAGATATATTTTGTTAAATGTTTTTTATATTAAAATAAATAATATAATTACAAATATTAAATAGAATGCTTTCATGATAAAAGGGCTCTTTGTATATTATAGGGACAATTCGACAGTTTTGTAAAAGGGGATAATTTTTTAAAAAATTATTTTTTTAATTAAAAAATATTTAATTACAAATATAAAATTGAACACTTTCATGCCTCTTTGTATATTGTAGGGACAATTTGGCTTCAGTCGAGGTTCTTGACGGGGATCAATAAAGCGAATAAGTTCTTTCAAGGAACAGGACCATTTGCAACGGGATCGATAAGAACGGATGGTTTATACCTACCATTTGCAATGGTTGATAAGAACGGATCGTTTCGTTCCAAGGATCACACCCACTTATGGGATCGATAAATCGGATATTTTCTTAGAAAGATCTCGACCATTTACAACAGGATCAATAAAACCTGATATCTTCCTCCAAGAATATTGACCACTTGAAGGAATCGATAGGAACAGATAGTTCTTCCAAGAATTACGACCGATTTATAAAATAGATACATAGGATATCATCACGACCTTGATAAAAATGGATAATCTTCTTTAAAGGTCACAAAATCTTGACAGAGAATTTGATCGAGCTTCAACCATGGATCATGACGCCTTGACGAGCCGTTATAAACTGATCCTTCATCAAAGGTCTGAGACATCTTCTAAACCAAAGATCATGTCTCGCAATAGTTTGAGTAAATCTAAGAAAAATTATAAAATTAACAGGTATTCAAGGAAATATAGTTAGATGAGCAACTCGGCAAAAAAAAAAACTTGGTCTGATCAATAAAGAAGATGACCGAATTGACATTATTCACAATACAAGATCAAAATTAATTTCTAAAATAGTCATTTTAAAATAAACGATATAAAGATGATTATCCAAGAAGCATGAATTAATTACCTTCATAAGCCATGATACCATCAAAAAACAATTAAAGGACCATTTCTTCATTATAGGCTTCGTTCATCCTATTACCTTTAAACTTGACAAGTTTATTGAAATAAAAACAAGTATACGATTTTCAAATAATGTTTCCATTAAATTGATGGCGTTTATCGCGGTTCTTAATATATGGCCAGTGTTTTAATATAAAATTTGAAATTAATAATTATATTCTGGTAAACATTTAACGAAAAATAAAAGAAACATAAAAGTTTTTCTTAATAGGATTATTTCCAACCGAAGAATAAAAGGGGGGGAACCTATTTCTAAGAAAATAGAAATGCTAAAAATAAAAAAATTTCATTTAAGGGAAGAATATCGGGGAATTTCTATATTTAATGAGTAAATGCCATTGATCTGTCTCTTCGAACCCATCTAACAATACCATACCCAGAGGACAAGTTGACTAGAGGATATTTTGTCCCGTAGTCAATTTACACTGATTTCCAGATCACTCACTACCCACTAATTAAATTGAACTGCGCAGAATTTTGAATCAATTGATTATTTTAGTTATGGTGAAAATACCCTATATTTAACCTCAATGAAACTCAAAGATTTCCTCCGTAGAACAAATTTTTTAATTAATTCATAAACTTTAATTTCAAAAAAAAAGGATTTGAAAATTTTTAATATAGATTTATACAAGAAGTGTATACATATAAAGTTGCTGGCTGTTTTTAACTCTTTTTTTAAAAATTCCAAGTAAATTTTTAAATATAAGAATTCTCAGAAGTTTCCATCATGGATTAATAACGTAAATTAGTAACGTGCTTTTTAACACGTGACGCAAAAAAATTATTTAATGCTTGTTTTGTAGAAACGTTTTTTTGTAAGGATTTAATTAATATTGGTAAGAAAATGTAAATAGAGTAGTTACAATGTAGATCTTTGCGTTATAAAAAAAAACTAGGGCCGGAGAAGTATGAATAAAGAAATAAAACATTTTTCTCCTAAATACGATTAACAAAAATATTTTAAAGACAATACACGATCAAAAAAGAATTTGCGTAGCATAAAAGTTTAAAACGAATATAAAATAGGAATATTCGATAGAATGTTAAGAATAGATAAAAAAAATTAAATTTTACAAAGTTGTTTAAGAAGAAATTCTTGATGACAGTATAAGTGATTTTAAGATGATTTTGAAGAAATTAAAAAAAAATTATAGAATAAAAATTAAAAAGCGAAAATTGGAAAAAAAAGGGATTATTGACCCCATCATTAACGTTTCGCAAGCTTTTATCCTGAGAAAAAAAACTGATTTAGTCAACGAAGATATGGACTTTTAACAATCAAATATACAAAAAAAAATACATACCTCTAATTAAAATGGAATTCTGTTTTTACTAACCGCGATTATAGAATCAACATGTAATAATCCTTAGTATTCATTAAGGCATTAAAACCCTTCCCTTTCGTTACATCCACTAATAAAATTGTACAGTAAAAAAAAAAATAACTGTGAGATATAACATAATAGTAATAAATTTTTACAACATAATTAAAATAGTTACGTTAGAGAATGTTTCGGGCGAAACTTCAAATTTGAGAAATGGTTTCGCCCGAAACACTAATCCACCACCAAAATATTATTATAAAAATTAAAATTGGGATAAAATATTTTAACAGATTAAGAGAAGGAAGTTGCCGAGGGATGTTTTCCCATTTTAAATCTTCGATATCTTCTCGTAATTTGTATTGCGATATACGGCGTCAATAACTTTAGAGTTTCTATAAGAGGTTCTGTCTTCGGGCGTTTTCAGATTCTTCTAATCTCTTGCGAAGTTTAGCATGTTCATCCATATTTTTTCTATGTTCCTTCATTTTTTCTCGATAAATTCTCGCCCTTTCGGCGTATTTTCTTGAACTTTTTTTGAAGGTCTGGACATTTTATGAAATTTGTATAATAAAAAATTGGTAATATATTTTAATTTTCTTATTATTTAATAATTTCTGATAAATTAAAGTATTGTTATATGAAGCGTTAGGATTTAAAAAAGTGTTTGAGATTAAAAATTGTCGTGCGTTGATTTTTTTTTTTTAAAAAAAAAGAAAAATATTGGAAGGGCCAGAAATTATGTCATTTTAAAAGGGGGAGGAGGGTTCAATTCATGATGACGTTAAAGGGGAGGGTAAATTTTTAATTACGTAATTTCTGGCCCTTCCCTTATACATAATATCTGGGATATTACCAAAAATGGATCCTAACCATAACTGAAGCGAAACTTAAATATAAAACCAATAAATTCTAAACCCTCCGATACTTTCTAAAACTAATCTTTACTAAAATATTAATATTCCATTTCACTAATACTACGTAATTTACAAAATCTTTAATTAAGGGCGTTTCCCTCAATGGGTTTATAAATGATCTGATTGGCTAAAAAAAATAAAGCATGATTATCATAATAATACCGGGAGCTAAAAACATCTTTTTTTTTTTTTTTTGATAGAGCTGCGTTGATAGGATAAAAAATTTCATTTATGGAATATTAAAAGAAATCGCTCAAACAAACTCTCTCATTTATTGTATTATGAATCTTCCACGGGACCATCACTATCGTAAGTTGATCACAACCCCCCCCCCCACTTTTTATGATAGTTGCAGATTATTGTTGTTGTTGTTGCATGAATGATAATTACTTGTTAAATTAGTAAAAGGAGCCGGAGCTAAAGAACTGCGAGCTATTTTGGTATTCTTTTTATTCATAATGAAATTGATAGAAAGATAAAAAAGAGGTTGATCAACCATTTATAACACTGTTCGGATCAGATTGATTGAAAATTAAGGTCTTGTATGGTTGTTCAGGAGGTCGATCAATGTGAACAAAATTTTGTTGTTCACCTTGATCGATCTTTTAAACATGTCTTGTAAATAAACTAGGAAACGGAAACCGTTATGACTCATTTATCAAAATCTTACTTGCTATTCGTAGAGTTGCAGTTTAGGGTTTTATTAGTCAGAAAAATTTTCAATACACAATAAAAATAAATAAAAATTATAATAATTTAATCTATTGGTGACGCGTACAGATAACAGATATTGTCACGTGATCTTAATTTTTTCGATCTGATCAATTAAAAATTAGAAAATTTGTGCTCAATTGTAACTTCGATATGATTGGTTACATATTTTTTCAGTTTATTCAGTAGTAAACTAGCCAAACCTAAAAATGCAAGATCCAGCAAAAAATTTTACTATAAGCTGTTATGTGATATTTCAGGCCTGGTTTATGTAATGCTAGTCACAAAGTATACTAAAATTTCGGGTGATATTATTTATAAAAAATAAAGTCTACGTAATGTTCAAGCAAAATAATCTAAATAGTAATTACTGATTATTTTTATTTTGCTTTCTTTCTTTTTTTCTTACGATAAATAAATATTATTTTTTAAAGACAGAAGCGTTTTTTTGTGTATATTCTATTTTATTATTTGGCAATATATAAAGAAAATTCATAAAGTTAAATGTTTTATTAAAAATTTCAATTATTTATTTTTGCTTTATTGAAATTTTATATATTACTCATATAATTAATTTATTTCAGATATGTGATTTAGTTTCAGAATTAATCTGATATGAATTCTCTCAAATGCATTTCTTTAAAATGAAGTATTCTCTCATTATTATAATAGAAGAAAAGAAAAATCGTTAATTGAGGAATTTTGATATTTATATTTAATTTTTTTAGGTTATTTACAGCTAATATTAGCTCGTAGCGTCTAAATACAAACAATTTTTTAGTATCAAATTTATCAATTACATATAAAATATATAAAATCATATAATTTTAAAATACCAAATTTACAAAATTTATATAGATTATATGGAACCTTTGCAATAAAAAGGGAAACTGCCAGGAAAAATTAATTTTACTTCATATATTTCATATGATTTTTAGGCTGAAATATGTTCGAATTTAGCATTAACGCATTTTTGATTTTTCTGCCAATTTCTCTCCTTTTTATTACAAAGGCCCTATATGATCAAAATTTTATTATTTTATATTTTATTAAATGATAAATATGTAATATTTAAGAAAATTCTTCAAAAATTAATTAAGGGTTAGTATAATGTCTTTTATACTTTAAACTGTATATTCCGCTTGTTTTATATTAAATCTTTTCTATAAGTATCTATATATCTAAAAACTTTTATGCATAACCTCGAATTGTTTTTGAAAATTAAATCTATACTTCTAGTACTATTATTTTGTAATTTACCAAGTACAATTATAATTCTTCTTGTATATCATTTTACATTTCCCTAATAAATCTTAATAAAATTGAATTTACAATAAAATTTAGGATAAAAATAACTTTACAACCTACCTAATTTTTCAATTATTTCATGAATTAAACAAGATTAATTACAAAAATCTTCTTATTTTTCAAAATATGCTGTATACAACAATTTTTAACAATATATTATTTTTGTAAATACTAATTAAACTTTCTTTCTATAATTCTCTTTCTTGTAAAATTATTCGCATACTTTTTATCTTTTCTTATAATTCATAATTTCTGGAAAATTCATATGTTATATTTAATTATTAAAATTTGTATCTCGCATTTTTAATTGTTTTTCATTAGGATTTACATTTATTATTTTTGCATTAAGAGCATCTAAAGCATAAGCACCATATAAAGAATAATTGTCAAAAGCAAATATGATAATAGCTCTAGGATATATTAGCTCAAAAATAGAATATACTTTTTAATAATCTATATATATATTAAATAAAATTTAATTAATATAAATATTTTTTTTATAAAATAATAAATAATATTTTAAGAAATAAATACTTGTTTAATTAATTATTCAACATTTCAATAACTATCATAATGTTTTTAGAATTAATTATCACTATTACTTTATATGAAAAATTTTTATTAATACTTTTATTTGTTCTTCATTAAGTTTGATCTTCTAATAGTTTCACATAAAAATCACTAAAATAAATTGCATAACCTTGTCCTTTTTTCAAAATAGCTATTCAATATCAGGATCCTTACTAGTCGAAATAATCCATTTCGTCATTTTTTTAAAATGCTGAATGTTAGCTAAAATATAGTCTAATTTCTACTGATTATTACTAAAACAATCAGCATTTTTAGTTATAACCGAAGTTGCATATTTTCATATCACACAAAAAAACATTTGACATTAATAATTGGAAGTTGTTTTATATATTTGATAAAATCAGCTAAATTCGTTCAACTAACAAAACAAACAAAGTTCGATTGTTAATAAAAAGTTCAGTTATATTTTGACTATATATATGATAAAATTGGCTTAAATTCGTTCAACTAACAAAATAAACAAAATTCGACATGTCAATATTAAGTTCAGTAATATTTTGGCTATAAGTAATTAAAATAAAATTTCTGATATTTAGACGATTTTATTATATTTATTTTCGTATTTTTTGACGATTTATTTATTTTATAATAACGTAATTTAATCGAATTAATAACAAATGGTTTATTAATTTAAAATATAAATAAAATATATAAATAAAATATAATTACAAAATATAATAATACAAATATAAATAAACTAAACTAAAAATCAAATAAAATTCGTTATAAATTATGATATGCCGAACACTAGTCAAAATAATTTTTTTTAAATTGTTAACGATGCAGTCTAGATGCAGTATTTTATTTGTATTATAAATTGAAGAAAAAAAAATTCTAAAAAAAATAAAAAAATACGCAACTTACCCCCTATGGTTCTATTTCAAACTCGTTTGAGTTGACTGATCACTGCCACCCTCTGAAGGGGGTAGAAATAAAGCATCTAATTTCTAAATGTCTATCGAACCCTAACTTCCCTCAAAAAAAAATTCTAACACTAAAAACAACACTTGAAGTAGGAAATTGATACAAATAGAAATTTACAAACAACTAAAAATAACTTTATTAGGTCTAGTTAAAGTCCAATCAATTCTAGCTTAAAGCGACCACCTGGCAGAAGAAGGTGTTTCCAAGTAACTAAGTCCAAACAAAGGTTCTTCATACTTATAGATTCATAAGTATGGAAAAAATATCACATGGAATCCACTATGAAAAATCTACAAGACATCTACAGGTAGTAACCTATACCCTTTACCTGGTTACCAGTAAGGTATGGATCTAGATAAAGCGAACTTACACTGAGTAAGGATCTTGACAACAAAGGAAACCCATGGTTCTATTTCAAACTTGTGAAGACCAACAAAAATACCAGACCAAGTAATAGCTACCATCACTCCAAATAGATGATGTCCGGAGATACCAAAGTAGATATAACGCTAAATTTACACATGACCTTTGACGATAGAGGATCTGCAAAAAGACAGAAGCCGCCAATCAAAAGAGAGTATATTGTTTAAAGTACCATCACGTGAGATTTGTTTATCCAAAATATGTTGATCATGATCATCAGTTCGAATACCCCTTGATGTCTACTTTTTGTAGGCAAAAAAGAAAAAGAGAAAAAAAATGGAAAAAATTTTTTAAAAAGAGGTGAAGAAAAAATATTTTAATAAAAAACAACACAGTTTAAACTATTTCAAAAATTTTTATGTGAAGAGAGGTGTGGGGAACAAAGAGAGAAATAGTTTTGAAATGTGGGATTTTTGTTTTGTTCATAGGCTAAATCACGGCTGTCGTTGAACGGACACTTTTTTAAAGTAAAAATTTTTGGAAAAAATCCAACAAGAAGAAAGAGTTTTTTTTTTATTTCTCTATACTAATCGAAATAATCCATTTCATCACTTTTTTAAAGTACCGAATGTTGGCCAAAATATAATCTAATTTCTGCAGATCATTGCAAACAATCAGCATTTTTAGTTATCCCTTAGATTGTAGGGTTTCACAGGCAAATTTGCCTGCTTATTTACTATAAATTTTCTTTTGATTTACTTTTATGAATAATTAAAAAATTTTTTTTTAAATTAATTGTATAAATATGTAATATATTATAATAAGTTTTATCTTTAATTATATTATAAAAAATGTAATGTTACTTAGAAGCTAAAAATTTGTAATTTTTAAAAAAAATTTATTTTAAAAAATTTTATGATT
>CAMKVN010000508.1:0-27663 GCA_946474995.1 Funneliformis geosporum | reverse complement strand
CAATACTCTATTGCCACAATACTCAAATTACAAGCTTACCAAATTTACCCGATTCCTTAATAGAACTCAGTTGCTATGATACTAAAATAACAACCTTACCACAATTTCCCAATTCCTTAACAATACTCTATTGCTACAATACTCAAATAAAAAGCTTACCAAATTTACCTGATTCCTTAATGATTATTAAACCTGAGTATTTAAAAACTAAATATAAGTTTAAGAATTTAAAAATTAAAAATTTATTGAAAACGCGATTCATAAATTTTTAGAATAATAAATGCTTCAATTTAGCAAAAATCATTTATATTAGATAATTTGAATATTTCAATAAAAATTTAACATTTTTTAAATTATGAAAAATCCTGATTCCGATAAAAGTTGATTAATTTATTGGTATGTTAAATATTTAATATTAAATCAAGCCTAGCGATGTCAAGAACAATATGTTGGAAAACTTTTTCATAGTGAAGATTTCTTAAAATATATATCAATAATTGTTTATTAAATAAAAAAATTAAAAAAAAATTGTTTCCTAAGATAGTTCGATTATCTACACTTCAAGTGACTTGATTATAAATTTCTTAAGATTAACAAGAACCGTTTCTTAACTAACTCCCGTATTTAGAAGTTCAATTGGATAAAATATTACGCGTTTTTTTAATCAAAAAAATGATTCGTAATATCTTCACTAATAATTTCCTTCGTATATTCTAACATCCGAATCCTCTATTGTTCATTTTTTTAATATTATCGTATCAACTTATAGAATAACCATGACTTCTTATAGAAACAACGATAAATTCGATAAAGTATTGTAGCCCGACAAATTTTTTTACACCAAATTGTTGTTAAAATTTAAATTTTGATTATTCAAATATTAAAATCTATTTCTTTGGAAATATATTTATCAAAAAAAAACTAATTAGTACTGGATCCTTTTGAAAGTATATGTTCTTTTACTTACTATTATTTCCATCGAATTTTGTTCTTTTAATGCTTTCATCTATATCTTACGCAAAAAAAATTAAAAAATTGATTATATTGATTTATAATTACGAAATTAAGTGATTTAAACAGAAAATACTTATCGTACCATTATTTTCATCATCAAACTTTCTCTTACCTTTTAATAATATACAAAAAATTTTTAATTTTATTTTAATTACAACAAAGTGAAACTAATTATAACGAAGCCTTACCAATAATTACTCGACTTCTTGAACTTCCTGTAAACTCTGTAAACTCTGTAGATTTTGTCATAGCATGCATGACATCCGGATGATTTGTTGTTATGGGTCCGATGTCTGGTGAATTTATTATTTCAGTTGGATTCCTTTCTTCAATCAAAATGAATGACTTAAATGATACAAAAATATCTATTGTTGCTGGTCTTTGATTTGGATCTTGATGCCAACAATCTTTCATTAATTTGATTTAACCTTCAGGTGCATTTGTAACAATTGGAGGACGAAAACCATCACAAATTTTCATAATAAGTTCTGTATCATAATTTTGGTCCCAAAAAGGTCTTCTACCTGTCATTAATTCCCACATAATCATACCAAAGCTATATACGTCTGATGCTTTGGTATATTTCTTAAATTTTTGTCCTTGAAATATTTCCGGAGCAATAAAAGGAATAACTCCATAATACTCATTAACATTATCTGACGATTCAGTTGATAATTTACTAATTCCTAAATCACTTATAACTAAATCATACTCATTTTCATAAAGAATATTTCCAGTATGAAAATCTTGATGAAGAATATCTTGGGAGTGAAGAAATTCGAGTCCGTGTATAACATTTCGCAATATTTTCAACTTTTTATTCCATTCAACATTATAAAAGTTTTTCGCTATGTGATGTTTTAAATCAGATTTATAATATTTCATGATTATTATGAAATCTTTTGAAACCGGATCTTGAGTAATTTCATAATATATATTTAAGTAAAATAAAGAGTATATATAAATCCATCATTTAAATCAGCATTATAAATCATCATAATCTGGATTTATAAAAAATATATATCTTTAATGTAGATCTTAATGTTAAAAATTATTAAATTGAATTAAATACATTACCTCATTTAGTTCCTTAGAAGTAATGTTTTTGGAATTATTAAGCTGTTTTAAAGCAACTATTATATTAGAATCGTTATGCTCAAAAGTTTCATTTTCTTCATTCCAATAAGGAGGATCTATACTCCAAATAGCTTTATAAACTTTACTAAATTCTCCTTCACCAATAATTTCTATATTTTTAAATTGATGATATGGAATGAACTTCATTCTGCTAGATACTTGAACAAAATTAATTTGTGTATACTCTATAAATTCATCAATAATTTTATTTCCGCTTGGTTTATGAATTACGCAAACCTTGTTATTTTCTTTTAAAGTTCTTCTTTTCTTATGACAATTATTACATATATTATAAATCTCCTTTTCTGCTTCATCCATAAATCCCATGATTAGTACAAGTTTGGATATATGTGATATTTGTTGAAAATCTTTATCATTATTATTTACTAATTGTTGAAACCAATAAATAGCCATTTTTATGTTCTTTTCTATTTCTTTACCCTCATAATATAAAAAGGCAAGGTTATATTGTGCATTAGTATTTTCATTTTCTGCTACTTTTTGATACTAATAAAATGCCATTTCTAGATTTTTTTTTATTCCTTCACCTTCATAATATAATAATGCAAGGTTGTATTGTGCATTAATATTTTCATTTCTTGCTGCTTTTTAATACCAATAAAAGGCTTTTTCTAAATTTTTATTTATACCTTTACCTTCATAATATAATGATGCAAGATTATTTTGTGCCATAATATTTTCATTTATTGCTGCTTTTTGATACCAATAAAAGGCTTTTTCTAAACTTTTTTCTATTTCTTTATTTTGTTCATACAATAATGCAAGATTATATTGTGCTTTAATATGCCCATTTTCTGCTGCTTTTTGACACCAATAAAAGGATTTTTTTAAACTTTCTTCTGTTTCATCAAGATCATAATATAATAATGCAAGATTATATTGTGCATCTTTATTATTATTTTCTGCTGATTTAAGATACCAATATAAGGATTTGTCTAAGTCGTTCTTAATTTCTTTACCCTTATAATATAATGATGCAAGTTTGTTTTGTGCATTATTATTATTATTGTTTGCTGCTTTTTGATACCAATATAAAGCTTTATCCAAGTTTTGTTCTGATTCTTTACCATAATAATATATTAATGCTACATTATACTGTGCATCTTTATCATCACTTTCTGCTGCTTTTTGATACCAATAAAGTGATTTTTCTAAATTTTTTGCTATTCCTTCACCCTCATAATATAATAATACAAGGTTATATTGTGCATTAATGTTTCCATTTTCTGCTGCTTTTTGATACCAATAAAATACCTTTTCTAAATTTTTTTTTGTTGCTCCTTCATTATTATAATATAATATTGCAAGATCATATTGTGCGCTAACAATTCCACTTTCTGCGGCTTTTTGACACCAATAAAATGCTAATTTGTTGTTAATGTTGATTCCGAATCCTTCATTGTAACATCTACTTAAAAATATTTGTGCGATAGGATAATCATCCGCCGCTTTTAAAAAACATACAAATCCTTCACTATTATTTTCTTTTATACCGAGATTATAATAAAAAAAACCAAGGAGAAATGCATATTTCGATTCGGTTTGATTTCTTTTGAGCCAATTCAAAATTTCATCTGTTGATCGACCAGAAAGGATAATAAGGATAATGCATTTATTCATAGTTTGCCTTGTTTCATAAAAATCTTTACCTTCATCTTGTATTTTAATCAGAATCATGATTAGTTTGTCAATCAAAATATTAATGTTATCTGTTGAATTAAACTCTTGTGATATATGTAAGTCACATCCATGTTTTACTTCTGATTTTAACATGTTACTTGGCAAGAATTTTTTTTTAAAAAAAAAAAAAAAAAAAAAATATTAAGAAAATTTTCAAATCTCGATAAACTAAATCTTTTGTTTTATTTGTGTACAAATTTTTTAAAAATTTCTGTTAATCCGAATATACCAAGAGTTGGTTTGTAAATAGGAAGAAAAGTTTCAATTTTTAACAAAAGATCTTCCGAAAATATTTTCTTAAAATGGTTTTCAATGCAATGAATTCAAAAGAAGTTTCGGATGTGATACATATTACTAAATTTAGTTTACTTTTAGATTTTCAAAATGCGCCAAGTTTCTTTAAATACGCATCTATAAAAATTACTGTGACATCGCTGCATAAGATGTGATTTTCAGCATCATAAAAATTTCTTATTTCATCATTTTTTTGCAGAAAGATTTGTTATAACAAGGGGAAAATTTTGTAGAATAGTATTCTTAAAAGGGAAAGTATGCGAACAATGTATGAGTCAATCAATTTATTATCCATATTGATAAGAGTATGATAATAATGCCATAATGTCATCGTTTATACTCTTTATAAATTAAAAAACTGAATTATAGCTAGTTTAAGACTATGCCAAACAAGATATAAATTAAATGCCATTATTCCTTTGATAAAAAAATTACGTCATAAGGTTAAAATAATAATAAGAACAATAAATAAGCATATTTTTGAATTATTCCCATTAAAACTTATGTATTAATAACATTTAAGTAACGCTAGAAACTTATTGATAACATAAAATACCTCTTTTTTAAAAAAAAAATCCAAGTAAAAAATATTTTATTCAATAGAGATATGCATAAGAGTTATTTTATTGATATTGAATGGAAATTATTATATCTTTATTATAGGCAAATGTTTAGGATATTTATGAATAAAATAATAAAGTAATAAGTGGATTCTTATATGAAAGCTCGAATCATATATAAATTAGTATAATATAAAAAAAAGTCGATAATAAACTTTTATACCACACATAATTTTGATTTAATGAGTTAACTGATCACCCCAACGACCCAATGACGCATAGATAGATTTTCAATCACCGACGTATCGGTATACAAATATATAAAAATTAATTCGGTATTCCATATTTAAGCGCTCGTCTCTTACTCTAATCATAATGATACCTTTCAACCGAGCAAAACGTTATAAATTCACTTACAAGATCGCGGCTTGAAGGAGCTATAAAGTATATTTCTTGTTTAATTTCTCTAATGAAGATTTAGGTTATTTAAATCCAAGCTAGGGTATTTTTTGATTTGTATAAGTTTATATTATGTAGAAGCTGATTAACAATTTCAAATTTTTAGTGAAAAGATATTTGGTTGAATTATTGAAAATTATTTTGCGCAAATTCGCATATATTTATGGAATTTACACTAAACAAACAATTTTTAGTTCCAAAAATTGCCATTTTTCTATTTTAGTTGAACAATATCTATATTATCGTACAGCTAAAGCAGACCATGCTTAAAAGCTCTGAGATTGTTTCTAGTTAGTATTTTGTTAGATGGTTCATCACATCTAAAACTTTCTCTTTGAAAAGTATACAATTATTTCGTGATTTTGCTCTTACCAAATATAACGGATGCAAACTGCCTAAAATTTCAGCTAGCATAGGACTATATCATACCAAATTTTAGATTCAGTTTTTTGTTTTCAGATGCGTAGCCGTCTTTTCTTTACAGTCAATTTCGACTCGAGATACCTTTATTGTATTTCCTTAATTTCTTTTGTTATTATAAGGTAATTATCAAACAAATTTCGCGCGAAAATAATAATAAGGTTTATTTAAAAATATATTGTAAGTATTAATTTTCATTTTAAAATGAATACTTTCATTATCCAAGCAAATCTTAGTTTAAAAATTCTTCCGCGAGAGTATGTATTAAATACAAAGAACGTTTGAAGCTATTGATAATTTAATTATCCTATATTAAATGAAGCTTGCTTTATTCTAGATGTCAATTCTCAACTTTTAAAACGCAATTCCTTATAAAATAAATTTATCGGTATATCAAGTTTTTAATATTATATAGTAGAATATCGGTATATTGAGGTCCGATTATAATGGATTGGCGTTTTCGAAATTATTATATATCGCATCATAATACAACACATCGATGTTCCTTTATTAAATATCATTGTAACAATATGGCTTCATCAATTTTTAAAAAAAAATGACCAAGAATAATCTTTCTTTCTTAATGACCAAACGATCTTGTTACATTTATATTATATAGTTTATTATATTATTATATTATAGAAAAATATTATGTTACATGGACAATTTGTTTTTAAATAGCGATTTTTATATATAAACGAACATGAAAAAAATCATGTTTCTTATTTTTAGTAATTATTATGCGAAATCTTTATCTTACCAGAATAAGCAAAAAAAAAAACGGTTCGAATTTTGTCATTTTGCGATGCAATAATTACAGAAAATATTTAAAAATTATGCCTCAATAAAATATTCAAGAATTTTTCTTCATCAGATAATTATTGGTTTTGCCCTCGTTTCTTATCAAGATTGACAATGATCTATTTCTATCTCCAACGTATTCAACCGATTATAAAGGTAATGATCGTTTCTTTCCTACTATTGTTAATGATCGGGTATTTCCTAATAAGGCAGTGACTTTTTGGATATCCTTTGTTCTATATTTAGAAGGTCCTGTAAATTTATGCATCCCATGATTCAATAAAACAATCTAGATCCTCTATCCACATCTGTTGATGTGTTATCATTCTAAGATCTCTCAGTTCTTTTCACTTCCTTCTTCATGATTTCTTGCTCCTAATACGATACTTCCATCAACACACAAAAAAAGCCAGAATTTATTTATCAATGAGAAACCTTACGTCTCCTACACAAAAACTCCACGCTGCAAATTTCATCAAATAATCATATCCATGATCATTATAAATATCATCCACGTCTATACCTGTTATATCTTTGTCGTCCTCATCAACATCATTATCATCCTTAAATCTTTCAAAGCCATTTGATCAATAGTCATAATTCTCGAAAGGCCTTCATATTTAAGACTATCATTTTAATAAATCTGGCTTTATTCTTAAACTTGTTAACTTCGGATTCTAGTATCTTTATTATGTGAACATATAAAGTTTATTGAGAAATATAAATTCAGATCCTACTATACAAATTAAATTATTTAAATGATGATAATTTTAATATCTACTAACCTTCCTCTTAATATAATAGTCAAGTCTGCATATGTGGAATGTCTTCGAAAGAATTATATTTCGAATATGACCGTTGTCATCAAAACAAACCAAGTCCTTCTTTAAAGTATCACTTAGAATTATTTGTGACAACTTGACCGTAAAGTCTCGGTAGTTGTTGAATGGTCTTCTTCGTACCCCTATTATTTAAAAAAATAAGTTAATAAAATATTATAAATTCCTAAGGCAGATTAGCAACATAAAAAGTTCACGACGCGAATCCAGCTTGGCACCTTATGTGTTCCAGAAATCCACAGTTCAAGCTGTTCTTTATAAATTTGCGTCCTTACACGAATTGGTAATTCAGTATATCGGATGGACGTATTGTTAACTTGGTGGATTTTATCATTTGATCTTGTATGTATCTGTAATTGCTTACGTGCTCGATTTCACCCTGTGATGATAAATTGTGAGAAAAGTATTTTAATTTAAAGATTTAAAGGTCTGCTAAAGGATTATCATTAATAATGTCACCTGAAACCCACGATACCAGGGATGCATTGGAATTGAATCTTCATTGTTAATTAATCGTTTTAAATTGTTAACGATATCACGAGGATTGTAATTTGGAACTCCAACCTAATAATTATAAGATAAATCAATATATGTAAAATACTTAAAATGTCGGTTTTTTCTTAACTCACTTTCCTCATATCCATTAACAAGCAGACAATTCTAGTTCAACTAATCATTACAATATTTTAGTAATGGGGATGGAATATTTTGCGAGTCAATCCAGGGATTGCAAAGCTGATATAACGAGCTCTAGCTGCATCTTTTCCTCCTTGAGCTCTTGTACCAAACTTACCTTGCCATATTATTTGAACCAACAAAATCGTGAGCCATTGCGATGATTGCATCTCGAAGATTCACATCACCATGATGATATGCTTGCTTTTTCTATAACAGTCTCGGCTAAAGAAGAAACTTTAATTTCGATTTTAAGATTTTTTTAAAACAAGAGTACAATACTTTTCTCTGGTCACGGCGAGAACATTTGGAATTGAGCGTTGATTATCAACTCGACTAACAAAATCAACACACTTTATTTATAGTGATATCATGATTAATGTTGGTACCGAGCTAAAAGAATAAAATTTTTAGAATGTTTATTTCCGTTAGAAAGTTACAACTATATACTTCATAATTACTTGGCTTCTTAAAATCATTAGCTTTGTCTTTATTGGCCATATTGATCAACTCTTGTTGAATAGCTCCATAAGATTTTTTAACCTCGGAAGGCTCAGAAACTTCCAAAGATTTTGGAGCTACAAATTGTAGTACAATCCTTAGCAAATCTGATAGCGTTGTTTACTTCTTCCAATTTCGAAATAGCAATTATTATATTAAAAATATATCGGTCCAGTCTTTCTAATTAAATAGGCAATTATCTAGGACGTTTTTGCAGAATGATTAAGAAAATAATTAAGATTCAAATTTACTATAGTGTGAAAATACATTCGAATTAGTAAGAAATTAATTTAATTATATTAATAAAAGCATAATTACGAAAAATCTTCAATAGTAGTAAATTTTGCTATAACAGCAAACCCCAATGTAACATGAAACTTTTTTGATGAACGCAATCAAAAGTAATATACGAGATGGAATTAAGGTTCATATAAAATATTCATAATAAAAATGATTTTGTCATCACAAAAGACCGTCCCATACAACCTATCACCCTTGAAAAGGGCAGGTCGACCGCGTACATTTAACATGTAAGCAGGCAAAATGGGGTGTCTATTCTAGGAAATAAAGTTAAAAAAAGAACCTAATAAAAGTATTAACAAAAAAAATATATATATATATAGTTTAGTTAATATTATATATATAAACAAGTCAGCTGCAAATTTTTAGCTCCGGTTCACAGTTCGTTTCTCGCTGAAGTTTTCATCTCGGGTCTCTTTTTTTTCGAAGGCAATAAATATTGCATAAATTATCGAATGATGGATTATATTTCATATTTTAAAACAATTTCCCATTGTATGATATTAAGCAAAATGCTTCGTGGATTATGATAAAAAAATTTTTTTTTTCCGAAGGTATTCTCCTTTCGTCAAAAAATTCGTCAGATACAATAACTTTTCATTTTCTCATACCTGTAGAATATAATGAAAAGTAAAAAGAGATTAGAGGACAGTATCGAAAAGAGAAAAAACGAAAAATTAACAATAAAATAAAAACTACTAATATCAAAAATGGGTGTTCAAAGGTTTTGTTGCTTCCTCAAAGAAAGGCGTGTGAAAAGAGACCAACTCCTCGAAGGAATCTTTCACGTGTAAGGCAAACACTTCTAAGAGGATGGATAAGCAAATCCTAGGGAGCGTCTGTATCCAAGTACTAAACCGTCGCTCTTAGCTTAATACTAAGGATACCACCAGAAAATGCTTCTCCTTTAAAGCTAAAACTATTTACTAACCACATCCTTAACAAAAGCAGTTAATGAAGTAATGTGGGGTGAGTACACGATCAGAAGGACAAGAAACTAAAGGGAGTGATCACTATTTAACCCAAACAATGGCCCTTTACCACCTGCCCAAACATCGTTAAAGGAGAAACAAAGATACTTCCCAAAAATAATTGCCTTACTACAGGTATCCATATCCGCTACTAAGCACCTGAACTGTGAAAAGTTAACATTAAGAAACCTCTATCTGTCGCTAAATAACAAATCAACCTATATTTCGCGAATATTGTTGAGCTCGTAACCAGCTATTACAAAAAAATTCTTGTTAAAAGCGTGAAATGTTGGAGGAGCGCGTTTATAAAAACAAATTAGAAGCAAGTGTTTAAACTGCATAGTTCTGTCAAAAAGAGAAAGGAACGACCTCGTAAAAATAATTTTTTTTAGCACTGGGGTAATACTTAAAGTTTAGCAAAGATGGAATGGAGAATACGAGAGAAAGTGAAGGAGATGAAGAGTTGAAGAGTTGAAGAAGGGAAGAGGGGAAGAGGGGAAGAGGGGAAGAAGGGAAATATGCTTAAGAGTTTGAAAGTTATGATCCTTTTATAATGTAATAAAAGAAAAAAATGATGTAATATCTGATCAGTCTGTATAGATATTTTTAATCAATCCCATATTTATTATTTCTTAATTAAGCAAGTATTGAAAATTTATCCACCTCACCTGCAAGCATGTCTCGTGTTAGTTCGCTTAAATTTTCAAGAATTACTTTATTGAAACATATCTCATATCTGTCTGAAGATTCTTATCATACCAAATTTAGATGCATGATATTGCTATTGCATACTATACATAAATCAGAAAACGTGGATTTATGAAGTGAATACTTTTACAGTAGTGAAACACGAGCTTTTCGAATTAACATTACCTGTACCGTACTTAAAATGAATTAATTAAAAAATCTTTTTTTTTTTTTATGTTAGATTGTTAGATTTACAGTACAGAAATACATTATATATGATTCTATCTTTTTTTAAAAAAAAAAACATTTTAAGCCAGCAACGCTGCGAATTATATTGCTTATTATAACTACAACAGTAAATTATTAATTATCTAATAAATTTTTAGACTTATAAATTATTTCAACATAAAATTTTCTCCTATATTATCTCTCATCCCGTCCCAAAATTAATAAATACCGCATCCAACTCAACCTAAATCACGATTTCTTCTAAGGTGATAAAATAAATTCAACCAAATTTGTTTTTTATTATAAGAAAGTGTTACCTCCTATTAGGTAAGTTATAGATAGTTTTATAGTTTAGTATAGACAATAATAATGTAACGAAAATAGCATGTATATCGATTTTAACGAATAAAGCAATGAAGTTTTATTAAATAAAATAAAGGAAATAGTTTTATTATAAATGATAAAAGAATACAAATAAATGCACTAATACTGACTGCCTCTGCTGGCGCTCTGTAAGAGAAAAGATCTATCTAAAACTAAGATATTCAAATTCTATCATTCATCAAAGCGTTCTTAATAAAAAAATATTTTTTATATCAAAAAAAAAAAATTATCTTAATAAATCGAAGGAGGAAAATCAATACGAATCGTCTGATCAGTACAATACAAAATATGATCATACCGTACTGTACTGGTCTCAATAATATTATAGAACGAATATAATTTGAAAATTCATATTGATCGTACCATACTGAACAGCTGAACTGTATTATACTATACTCTAAATCATATGATCTGTACCTCAATTTTAATTGCACACCACCCATATATCTTTCATCTTGCCAAGGAAACGTTTCTTTGTTTAACTTATTGTTTCTCCTAAATTTTTTAATAAGCTTTGCGAACTTCCGTATGTGGAATCTGAATAAAACTCGTAATAAATCTTGTGAATGTTATGTTGATCTTTAGCAAAATAATAATTAAAAGAAAACTTAACATCTAAAATCTATATAAAACAAACCCTTAGGCTTATTACTTTGTAAATGCTATAAAAATATTGAAAATTTAAAAACTAAGTTATTCAACGAGAAAATATGGGAAACAGTCGGTAGAAAAGGGGGAATCTAAATTTTGGACCATATGACTGATCATATATACAAAATAATTATTTAAAATTTTTGGATTTCCCTTTTATCTATTCTATAAAATTGCAGATTAATTGATCATGTTACGAATTCTCTAAAATCAAACAATGATTTGTAAATTAGCTCCAAATTTTCTCTCGACACATCTCTTCATTATCTTCATTAAATAGTTTAGTTTAAAAAGGTGTTCTAATTAAACATTCATGCAGTAATTTTTGATTCAAAGATTTATAGATTTATATAATTTTTCATAATCAGCTAAATGTACCTTTTTTAAAAAAATAAATAAATGCAAAATTTGACCTTAATTAAAAATCTTTTAATGAAAAGGCTCTATATCTACATTTGAATTATAGTAAATAGTTAATAAAATACATTATTGAATTTTTCATATGAGCTTAATATAGTTATCCTACAACTTGTAAATCAATTAATGTAAATATAATTCTTTAATGTTTTTTAGATTTCTTTCCTAATAAGATAAGTAAAAATTATAATACAAATTTGACATTTTATAATTAACTTGTTAATTTAGTATTAAAAATCAATTTTTCAATATTAAATTTTAGAAATATTTTTTATTTTTCTTTTAAAACAAACAAGTTTTCCAAAAATTAAATAATTTATTACTATTAAAATTGTTAAACAAAATCTAGAGTTTAGACAAATGTCTAAAAGGTAAAGGTAACCTTGGTTAAATAATATTACAACCTTATTAAAAAATCTGCAAAATTCAATAAAAGATAAAATTATATCAAAGCTTATAAAAATGGTGAAATTATATATCAAAAACTTAGTAAAATTTAATGAAATTAAAGGTTTAGACACTTAGCCAAATTAAAAATAAGTCTAGTCAAGCAATCTTATCTATTATTTTAAGAATTATATAAGTAATGACAAGGAAATTCTATAGCAATAACTCATTTTTTTAATTTTTTTCCTTAATTAAAAATTGCAAATAGTAGGGAATTTCATTTACATTTAACTTATTGATCCACTATATTTATTGTAATGTAGTTTACAAGAATCAGTTATTTATAAAAATAAAATAAAAATAATTACTTGAAATGCATATATAAATAATTTGTTTTTATATAAAAAGAATATATTAATTAGTTATATTATAATCTGTATTAATAAAATTACTAAAAAAAAAAATAAGAAATTAAGAAATTATAAAAAATTAAGAAAGTTAAGATCTTAATGATGATTATGATCATAAATCATAAACTATGATTAGTGTAGTATTGTATAACGCATTTGGATTATTGCATCATATTTGGATTATTACTAATAACTTCCTTCTCTATTATTTAAACTTCTATAATAATACTAGCTTTTATATAAGTTATTAAATAATATTATAAATAATTAATACATTATTTTCCTATATAATTAAGTAAAAATAAATTCTTTCTTTATTTTTATACTATTTTAGTATTTTTCTTCATTTAACATTAAGTACATTAGACTGATAATTATAATTGATATGATTGATATGATTAAACATTTCATAATTTTATCATTATATATTTTAATACTAATCTGATTTTCATTCATGATATTCTATATTTTTTTCAAATTTGATTTTTAAGTAATTGATTATAAAAAAATTTGGATATAATTCTAAAATTAAAAATTTTGATTAATACTAATTAAAATGGATCCAAATAGGCTAAAAATATTGATGGATGGTTTATAGCTAATTTATAGCTAATTTATATTAATTCTAATTGACAAAATAGAAGTTAATCAAAATAATCAACTGGTCATCAATCAGTTATTAAAAATGACTTAAAAACTACCTAAACTTAATCATCAATCAATTTAAATTAGCTTAAAATTAAATTAAGTAAATTGAAATTAACAATAATAAATTTATATTTATTTAAATTTATTAATTTTATAATTTTATTATTTTTACATAATTATTAAATTTATTTTTTTAAAAAAAATAAGAAAAATAAAAGAATAATTAAATAATCTAATCCAAAAGTTTATCTTTGATTGAATTACATAACAATAAGATTTATTCATAAAAAATAAAGTAAAAAGAAGAAATAAGTTAAAAATTCTATATTAAAATTACCTTTAGTTGACTTATTATATTGTATTCTAAAGGAATAAAAAGAAAATAAAGAAAACAGTTAAAAAATCTATACAAATGTACTGTTGATTTACTATCTTAATTCCAAAATAATAATTTTCTTAAAAAAAAAGAAAAAAGAAAGAAAAATAATAAAAATTTATATGTAAAGTTATCTTAGATTCTCAGATTTACTTATTTAGATTCTAAGTTAATAATTTTCAAAAAAAAAATGATAAAAAAAGGAATATGATAAATTTTCATCTAAAAAATTATCTTTGATTTACTTACTTTAGTTATAAAATGATAAATTTCCTAAAAAAAAGAAAAAAAAAAGTAAATTTCACCCAAAAAGTCATTTTTGATTTACTTACCTTAATTATAACATGTAATTTTCCTAAAATAAAAAAAAGAAATATAGTAAATTTATATCTAAAGTGTCACTTCAATTTATTAATCTTAATTTCAAAATGTGAATTTCTTAAAAAATAAAGAAAAAAGGATTAAAAACTACTTAAAATTACCATTGAAAGGCTTATCTTAATATATTCCTAAAAAAGTAAAGAAAAAAAAGGTAAAAATCATTCAAAAATCACATCTGAAAGGTTTACCTTAGTTTTAAAGTGATAATTTCTCCAAAAAAAAATAATCAAAGAAAAAATTAGTAATAATTATTTTAAAGTCACATTTAAAATGCTTATATAGGAGCTTGTTAATAGAAAGAAGGAAAATCTAAAAAAAATATTTTTATGAATTAAAGTTAAATCTGAACTTATTTTACTAAAAAAATCATATTTAGCATATGAAGTAAAATTTTAATTTTTTTTAGATTTCCTCCTTTTCTATTAACAAGTTCTCATATTAGATTTGAAAAGAAAATTTCTTTAAAAAATATAAAGAAAAAAGTTAAAACAATTAAAAAATCATTTTTGATTTATTTATCTTAATTTCAAAATGAAAATTTATCCAAAAAAAAGAAATAAAAATATTTCTGTTTAAAAAGTCACTTTGATTTATTTTAACTTAATTTTAAAATAAAAATTTCTTAAAAAATAAGAAAAGATAAGGAAAATAATAAATTTCTGTCTAAAAAATCATTTTCCATTTACTTAATCTTAATTTAAAATAAGAAAAAAAGAATGTAAAAAAATGTTAAAATCCATATATGTAAATACATTATAAATGATTAAATTAATTCTAAAATAAGAAGAAAAAAAGATATAACAATTTACTAAAAAATTATCTCTTATTTAAAAAAAAAATTGAAAAAGAAAAAACTTTCTTCAGAAAAATCTGTAAGTTTATATTATAAATTAAAGATGAACATCATAATTAAGAAATTGCAACTTGGTTGCAACTCCTTGTAAATTTATTTTAATATAAAAATTCATAAATAGTTAAAAATTTTAAAAATAATTATGGGAACTATCTTTATTATAAACTAAACTAAAATTTTAATTATTTAAATATATCATCATAAATGATTTAAGCAGATAATTTGCATTATTTAATTGGAATAATTACAAAATCATTCAAAGAAATGATAATTTGAACACTTTGCAATAGAAAGATACAATACTTTAAAAAAATTAAAATTTTACTTTATAAGCTAAATATAATTTTTTTTATAAATTAAGTTGAGATTTAATATTAATTTAAAAAAAATTTTTTACAGTATTGTATCTTCCTATTATAAAGCTCCCATTTGATTATTTCTTAAGAATAATAATAAATTGTTAGAAAGGAATGATAATTTGATTGTTTCTTAAAATAATGATAAAATCATTTGAAAGGAAATAACAATTTGATTGTTCTTTAAAAATGATAATAAAATTATTCAAAATAAATGATAATTTGATTATTCCTTAAAAATAATAATGCATTTATTCTTTTAAAATGATATTTTGATTGTTTTTTTAAAAGATATTTTTGATTATTCTTTATGAAGATAAAGAAAATCATTCTAAAGAAATCATAATATATATTATATATTATTTCAAAACAATGATTTTCTTTATCATTCTTTTAATAAAAATATTATTCTAAAGAAATAATTATATATCATTTTAATAAAATAATAAGAAAAATCATTTTTAGAATGATAATGTATCATTCTAAAAAAAATGATAAAAAAATAATCATTCTTTAGAATAATAATGTATCATTTTATAAAAATAATAAAAAATACTATTCTTTTAAAATAATAATGTATTATTTAGAAAAAATGATAAAAAAAGACCATTCTTTTAAAATGATGATATATATTTCTTTGCTTCTAACCTTTGAGCTCTATTTACGAGTTTTTTTTTAAATGGTGAGCTTGTTTTGAAATTTGAAACATTTTTCTATTAAAATAACTGAAATCTTAATATTTTAATACTTTGTGTTGTTAACATTTAAGTACATTAAAACTTAGAATAATGAAATATCCATTTTTTGAAAAAGCTCTAAAGAGAATTTTTTTCCTATACAGCTGTGTTTAAAGTATTATTTTATAATTATAAAAATGATTTTTTTAAAAGAAAAGAAAGGTATTTCATAAAAGAGATAACTATTTGGAACTTTTTTGCAGAATTTGAAATGAAAATATTAAGAGATTCAAAGTTATTAAAAAGGGAAGATACATTAGTTAGAGACTTCTTATAAACTATAATAGCTATAGCTAAAATACTAGCTTAATGTAAAAAAAAACTCAATAATAAACTTTTATATGATGCTATATATAGTTTTGATTTAATTGATTGACAGCACACCCCAAGAGAAGGTGGTATGGATATGCCAAATTATCCCAAGGGGGGAGAAGGGACTCCAATTGCATCGGTGGAGGGGTTGTACCTGAAGGATGAGGTGATGGTAAGTCAAGTACCCCTGCCCTTAATGATGGAAACAGTCCTGAGACAGAAAACCTGAAGATAGATGGATAAAAGTGTGGTGGTATCGATAGTATGTATATATACTAGTCGAGTGAAGGGATCTATATGAGATTTACAGCTTGTAAATTACAAGAATATTTACTCCATATAAATAATTTTACGTTAAATTTGAATTACAAATTCAAATGGAAAAAAAATGTATGTAAATTTAATAAGAAGAAATTTTATTGATTTATATATGTATAAACTTTTTTATCTTTCTACATTTTCTCTATTTTTTCGTTTTCTCTATCTTTTTTTCTTTCTGAGAATTTTGAGGCCACCCGAGTTAATTCAACTCTAAGTTAACGGAAGGTGGGCGATTGCTTATTCTACTTTAATAAATAATCGTGCAATTTTAATTTATCATTCAGAGAGACCAAACAAGCTTCTTTAGAAAATAAAGTATTTTAACTCTCGCCACATAATGAAGATGATTAATACATAAACTGGTCTATGCATTACTTTTACATTATTTATTGAGAATTTTTTAAAAAAAAATGACTCTCATACTAATAATTTTTTTTTTTGATGGTATTTCAGAATGAACGATGGACGGTCACAAATGGTAGGTGCCGGATCCGGCAACTTCGCTAAAATAATGTTATCATTTTTAAACAAGAAATTTAAATTTGACTTTTATGAATTTTGAATGGATTTTTAATGGGTTTTATTTAATATGAGTTAAACAAGTTTTATTATAATTTTCGTATTAATTTATAAATTTTCATGATAATAATAGCCTTATCAGTAGATCAGACTAAACGGCGCGTTGGAATTATTCCATTTTTTTATTATCCTTCGCCGATGCTTGTAAGGGTTGTCCTATTGAGGTGATGCCTCTGCAAACTAAGCAGAGTCGATTCCGGACTGATCCAAATTTGAAACAGCGTCAAAACAGCGCGAAATCCTCAATTAAATAAAATTTCAAATTTTTAGCCGTATGGGTTAAATTCTGGAAAATCTTAAAAGATATTTTCAGCAAAGTTCAAATTCAATTCCATCATTTATTTATATACAGCAAGTAACTTTGATGCTATTTAATACCGCAAATTAATGACTGTTTTTTGTTTATCATCATAAATAAGTATGGTATTCATCAACCAATAGAAATGAAATGAGAGATTTGAATTTAACGCAATTTCTCCAAAATTAAGGAAGAGTGAGTGTCTTTATTAAGTTGGAATTATTTTACAAATTGCAATATATATATATATATTTATTTATTTATTTATTTATGTCTTCAATTTAGTGTCTTTTTATTATTATTAATTTATTTTTTTTAATGCAGAAGCTTTATATAATCTTTATTAAGTCACATATTTATACAAGTACAAAAGTAAAATAAGAAAATACAAAAATATCTATTTAGAATATAAATCAATACCAAGCTAGACTAAAATAAAATTTTATTAAAAAATCCAACTGTCCAGCACAAGGGGCAGGTTACTTCCTAACCAAAGATTTGACCAATAAGTAGGCGTAGTTGACAGAATTATTACAGAGTTATTAAAAGAAGAAGGTGAGATGGGTGTCGTTTGATTGAGGTGGAGATATGACCATAAACTATAATAGTCTTATAATCTGAGGAGATGTTTGACATTGTTTTCAAACTTTAAAAGATTCGTATCATTGAGTCCAAACGTTTCATATTTCTGAATAGATCATGATACATTGAAGAGAGCATTGCTTTGGTTTATGTGGTGTTCTTAACAATCTGATTGATAAGTGCAGTTGGATTAGAAGGAATTACTCCTTTGATAATGTCCATAAGTAATTTTGTAAGTGGTTCAAATACTAACAGCTTAGTTGATTTATTTGTTGGATTAAAACATCAATATTATTTTGTGATTTTAATTGGTGGAGATTGAGGAGAGAGAATTATGTATTTCAATAGCAAGCTGTATAAATTTTTATGATAATTTCAAATGTGATTCATCGATAAGTTCACAGTGTCTGTAAATATAGGTGGTGTCTTTTAGTAAGAACACTCATTGTTGATAGCAGTCCATCAGTAATCTATACTTGTTTTTCTGATAAGACAGTTTTGAAAGGTCGTAGTGCACGAAGAATCTCTGTTCAAATGTTGAGCGAAAGGTGAACTTGTATCGTTGCAGCACTTTATTATTGGATAAAGTCATAAGAGATATTTGGTGTTTCATTGATCTTATCCAAATACTTTGAACATTTTTTCATAAATTATCTTGTAATAGAAATTGATTATAAGGTTAAATGCTATTAAGATCATATGATTAAGTACAATACTAGCCCGAAAATACAATAGTATTCAAAGTTGTGCCCACACCTAAGAAGAATTTTTTATTGTAAATAATCATCATTGGCATTTCCTGTTAATAAAATTTGAATTAACTTCTGTTTGAAAAAAAATCTTTTTAAAGGGTTAGGATTTTGTTTTTTTTTAAAAAAAAGGACCATTTGTGAAATGATCATTTTTAAGAGGAACTGTTAAATTATTTTCTGAAATAAAAAACATTTCTGGCGAGGATTTGCGAACGTTTTGAGATATCAGACATACGTACAGTATCTAATTCAAATCTATCATTAATAATAGTAAATATAATTTTTTTTTTTAATGTTTTTTATGTTATGAATTGATCATATCCGAAAAAAAAAAAAAATTTTAAACTTCATATAATATATCACGTGAGCTTAAAGAAATAATCTTTCTTTACCATTTTGGAAGGTTAATTAATGTATTATGGATTACGTCATGTTTAATTTAAAAAACAATAATTAAGATCGGGTGACGGATCGTATTTAGATTTATACCGAAAAAAGTTTATTTTTCTCAACCAAATTTGGTGTTTATTCAACATCGGTGGACGAATAATTATTTATAACTTTTTTTGAAATAGCTGTATATACAATAAATACACTACCACTTTTTTTGTCTTAGTCGCGTAAAGTTTAATCGCGTAATGGTTTTTATATTCAATTTTCAGGCTATTTTTAACTTTTATTGATCTCATAATAAAAAAAAAAAAAAATTTTCGAATGTATACCCAATAGAATGTAAAGTGGATTCTAATTGAATAATACTTTGATATGAGTTAGAATTGTGATCCTCTCCGAATTTAAAAGATCTAGATAATAGTTTCAAAAAATTGTAATATATCGTCCTTGATAACACCATTCAATATTTATGGATTAAATGAAGGGTTAATGCAGCGGTTAAACATCAAAATATATAAAAACCAGTCATTTATATATTATGCATTTAAGGTATTTTTGTCTCGACTTTACGATCCAAAATCATTAATTGTATATTCCGTTGTCTATTTTGCTTCCCTGCTGTGAAGGGAAATAATGTATCACATTACGTTCCTTCTTGGAATTTCCCTTTCGGATTTAATCCTATTCCCTTTTCTTCTCGAAAATAGTAGTTCACAATAAATTGAATGAATCCATATTAAAAAACATTTCCAATTGTTTAAGGCTTTCTTTTGGAATTAAGAAAATATTTTCGTGGATACGTGAGGTTTAACCCATTTAGCTCAATTTTTTTATATGTACTTTATAATAAAGTATATGCCATCATTCCGATTTTTCATTATATAAAGTCACGTGATAATGAATTTTACTATAAAAAAGATCCATGAATTTTTGTAAAAATTGAGGCGGCCGGGTCACGAGAATCTAAAATTGTTTTTTGCCCGGCCTTACACGAACAATTTTACAGTAACACAAGATAATTTGCTTAAAGGTGAAGGATAAACGATATGAAACGGTTTTGCTAAACAATCCTTAATTTATTATTTTTATATATCGAAATTAAGAAATTCGAATTTCATTATTTCGATCAGTGTTTACAATAATATAGTGTAAAAAAAGCAATTTCCGTTTTGTAATATTCAAAATTGAACTAATGAATTTCTGACATTCATCGGACTTTCCAAATTTCAGTTCCAAATCATTTTAATTTCTCAAATGATTTTATCATCAAATCTAATAGAATAAATGAAACTAAAACATGTAATAGCGCTTATTTGAGACTTGACATGCTTGTAAATTGTGATTCTACTCTAGATAAATTGCTAATGCAATATTCTATATATATGTTGCTATTTTTTATAGTACAATGATATTATTGATAATGCTTTAAAACATTTGATTCTAATCAGACACTTCTCCTTCAGTGTCGGCTTTTTGTTGTGCATTGATGGCATCAACCAAATCAACAGTTGAATTCTCATTTGATTCCCCTTGTAATCTAATCCCTAAATTTACATTTTTTTAAAAAAAAGATCTTGTTTTAATCGGTTCCCTTACTAAACAAAATAAAAATAAAAATAAAAATAAAAAAAGAAATGAATATCGATCATTTACTTATTAAATCGGCGATGCTAGCCTGTGTGATCTTATCCAATTTGGATAATTTCTTTTCTACATCCCTCTTAAGATCCCAATTTGGTTTTTTGGGTGCTAAATTAAATAGATCCTAAAAATAAAGAAGATACTGCCTTAGGAATTACTCTATAACCTTCCATTAGATGATTCCCCATCAAAAGGTATTTACTTACAACTTCTTCCTCACGTTTCTTTTCTTCCTCCTCTTTAACCTGTTTTGTAACTTCTTCAACCGTTTTTTCCAAGGTTTCCGTTATATCCTTTGGTGTAGATATATTGATTTTTGATATGGCCTTTATATCCTCATTTATTGGTGTATAATTACGAAATTTCAATGATGGTCTGACAAAAAAAAATAAAAGATTGAAAATATATAAGAAATGAAAAGAATTATTTTTTTAAAAAAAATAAAAAAATAAAAACATACTTTTCATTATTACCATCCTCTTTGACTTCTTCTTTATTATTTTCAGGTTCAGATCCTAATTTACGTTTTTTTAGAGCCTCAAGACGTTCTTTACGTTGTTTTGATGCTTCTTCCATAATTCATCATTGAAAAAGCAAAGATTTTTACTACCAAATATATTAAATATGTTTTTTATGTCAGGTTACACGAACATTCGATATCATTTCATCACGTGATATAAATCTCATCTTAAACCCAAACATATAAAAAATGATTTTATCAATTTTCATATTATTTATTAATATCATTATCATTATCATTATCATTATATATGTATAAATGAAGACTTTCTAGTGTTCAAGAAAAAAAAAATCTAGTACAAAACAAAATCAAAAATTCAAGACAATTACACGAAAAACTATATACAATGGCCTTACAGCTTAAGATATTATACACCATTAAACCTATGATCTACCATTATAACCAAAATTATTATGTAACCCAATAGTATCGGGAGAATGTAATCTATCATTGGAATTTTTTGCCAAGTCATTTCTAGAACTTTCTAAATGATCTAAATATTCTGTTGTAACTCCCGTAATATAATTTCCATTAAATACCGAACAATCAAATGTTTTAATGCCAGGATTAAGTTTTTTACATGATGCCAATAAATCATCTAATTCCTTGATTGTAAAATAAGAGGAAAACACAAATTTAAATCAGAATTGCACAAACAATATACGAATAATAATACTCCTCAATCATTTTCGGAAAATTCTGCTCGTAGATAACTTACCTGATATATTACAATGTCAGCACCTATCTCTTTAGCAATTGAATCGTCATCACGATTATATGCTACAAGTTCTTGGCGGGATGGCATATCAATACCATAAACATTAGGATACCTATAAAAGATTTTAGATTAATATAACGAACCATATGCTACAAGAAAAGTATTTTAAAGTCATACCTAATAGGCGGAGCACAAGATGCGAAATAAACTTTCTTGGCGCCAGCGTCACGTGCCATCTGAACGATTTCTTTTGAAGTAGTTCCTCTAACGATTGAGTCTAATAATACGAAAGATGTTTTAAAATTATTAATCATTTCCTCAATTGGAACAACTCTCTATAAACCATTTCTTAATATACGCACCGTCAACTATAAGAACGTTCTTGCCGGAAAACTCTAATGCCATGGCATTTAATTTACGTCGAACATTTTGTTTTCTCATTTGTTGACCGGGCATAATAAATGTACGGCCAACATAACGATTTTTAATAAAGCCTTCTCTGTAAGGCAGTTTTAATTTATAAGATGCTTGTAATGCTGCTACACGACTAGTATCAGGAACCTAAATTAAGGGAAAAAAAAACCTTCACTTTAATTTCTTTTTTTTTTTTTTTAAAAAAAAAAAACTTTTGTTCCCCACAGTTCAATTAAAGAGAGCTTACCGGAATTATAACATCAATGTCCATATTTTTTCCACATTTTTTTACAACTTGATCAGCTAAATGTTCACCCATTTCTAATCTCGATCTATAAACCGATATCTTATCAATTACCGAATCGGGTCTCGCAAAATAAACAAATTCAAATATACATGGGGTAAAATTTATTGGCTCAACTAATTGTCTTTTTGTTATTGCTGTTTTTGTTATAATTATTGCTTCACCTAGTACATATAGAGAAGTGATTATTAAAAATTCGTTTTTTTGAAAAATTTTTATTTATAGAATGTATTCAAATACCTGGATTTATATCGGTAATTTCGGAAAAGCCTGATGCATCTAATACTACGCTTTCTGATGAAAACATATAATCAGTTCCTTTTGTATTTTCTCTTTTTCCATAACATATCGGTCTAATTCCATTTGAATCTCTAAATCCAATTATGCCAAAACCTAAAAAATATAAGTTAACAAGTCATTAAGATAAGTACCACCTTAAAAAAAACGTAAATTCAAACAAACCTGCAATCATTGCTACACATGCATATCCACCTATACATTGTTCAAAAATTCCTTTTATTGCTGTAAATATATCCTCCTCATTAATCCTAAACAATAATTTTTTTTTTTTAAAAAAAAAAAGGAAATTATTAAAATGAAACATAACTCTCGAGACTTCTTTGCAAGGTAATAATAACATACCTAAATTTATCTGTTGCTTGTAAATTATTTGCAAATATATTTAATAACAATTCTGAATCTGAATCTGTATTTATATGACGATGAGCCTTTAAATCCAAAAAACTTTTTAAATCTCGTGCATTAATTAAATTTCCATTCTATCATACATTAAAAAAGGTAATGACGCGTGAGACGATGAATGCAAAAAAAAATTTCATTAAATAAATTACGTACGTGACCAAATACAATTCCATATGGACTATTAACATAGAATGGTTGTGCTTCGGAATTTGAAGAAGAACCGGCTGTAGGGTATCGCACTAAAGGGGTAAGGCATTCATTTAAAATAGAAAAATTATCGCCCACGAGGTTAGTTGCTAATATTTCAACGTCCCGACCTAGCAATGTTCATAATTCAATACAACCACATAAGTTAAAGAAAATACGCGTACCATGACCAATTCCGAGACTTCCAACTAAATTTTGTAGATGCTCTTGATTGAAAACGTCTCTTACCATTCCATTTCCCTTACATTGATAAAATCTTCCTTTATGTCCACATGTGACAATTCCTGCCGCATCCTTTCATTACAGAAAGAATTTAAATTTAGTTGTCGAATTAATAATAAAACGAATTTTTATATATATTTATTTAGGATATAGTTATAATACCTGTCCTCTATGCTGCAGGATTTGAAGACCTTCAAATAATTCTAAGCTAGCCGAGGCATTTGAATCAGCTAATATTAATGCCGTAATTCCACACATTATTGTATTTTTAAATAAGATAAATGTATACAATTAATAAAGTGAAAATAAAAGTTGAAGTTAAATATCTCGGATATTTAAAAAAAACTTTTTTTTATTACCCTTATATAACGAAATAAACGTTTAAAAAAATTTGATTATCAAAAAAAATATCTTTATAAGCAAAATTTGGTGATTATCCATGTGATCTTAATACATATACTTGCAGAATGTCATTTCTAATTACGATAATCAATCTAGAAAATTACCATAATTCTTGATATTAATAATTTGTCAATTTTATTTGATTGCTACATTCCTTATATGGTAATAATGAAATTATGGCGCAAATTCAAAAATTCGAGTAGTCTTAGTCTTTGTTCCTAGTATGGATGCATGATGACATTTTTTGCTGACTACTAATTTTGTCAATCCCACATTGTAAGCGCGTGATGGCTTGTTAGTGCATTTGAATATTTGAACACAGTTTCGAATTGATGCATTGAAATTAACTATTTGTTTTTGATATGTTACACTATCATCTGACTATGCCTTAAATTATAAATATCATGCTCAATTAACCTAAAAATCTCTAATTTTTTTTTTTGAGCTATGTATATTAAAGGAAATACTTTTATCGTTACTGGAGGGTAAATATCAAAATCTTATATTTTAATAATAATAATAGTAATAATAATTCAATATTTCAACAGAGGAAGTGGTTTAGGATTGTCAACAGCTCAAGAATTATTGAAACTAGAAGCAAATGTGGTAGTAAGTAAAAATAATCATAATAATAACATAATTCATTGAAGACTCAAGAATTCCTTAATGTTATTAGGTAATTGATTTGAAAAATACTGAAGAGTCATTTTATAAAGGACGAGAAAAGAACTTTTTATTTATTCAAGCAGATATTACATCTGAAGTAATTATTGTCTATATATTATTTTTTTTTTTTTAAAAAAAAAACAAATCATCTACCATTTTGGATTAAGTAATAATTTTTTTTATATAGAAAGAAATAACTAAAGCTATTCAACAAGTAATTGAAAAATTTGGTAAAAATATTCGTGGAGTTATAAATTGCGGTGGCATAGGAGGTGTAGGAAAGGTATTTTATTAATTTTTAAAAATTTTTTAAAAAATATTAATAATAATAACCTTTATTTGGTTGATAGACTGTCGGATCAAATGGGATGCCATTAGATTTAGATTTATTTAAATTTGTCGTTAATGTTAATCTAGTAAGTTGAATAAATTTTAGTTGAATGATTATATAACTTGCTAAAGATGATTTTTTTAGATTGGTACCTTTAATGTATGTAGATTAGTAGCAGCACAAATGGTTAAACAAAAACCATTAGAAGAAGGTAATCCCCCTTTTTTATCCAAATAATTTTATATTGAATATTTGATTAATTTTAAAAGATCGGTTTGGCCAATATTTCAATTAGGAGAAAGAGGCGTAATAATAAATGTATCATCAATAGCTTATCAAGATGGACAAATGGGACAAGTTTCATACTCTGCATCTAAAGGAGGAATAGCTTCAATGACTTTACCTATGACGAGGGATTTATCTAAATTTGGTATTAGAGTCGTTACCGTTGCTCCCGGCCCATTTGGTATTTACAATTATTTGTTTTGTTTTATAGTTAAAATTTAATGGAAGTTATATTTATTGGACTCCTATTTTATTTAGAAACTCCAATGATTTCTCACTTAAATGAAAGATCTAAACAAAAAATTTTAAATCAAACCGAATTTCCCGCTAGGCCCGGTAAATCTGATGGTGAATTTAATAAATTAGTAATTCATTTAATCGAAAATACTTATATGAATGGTGAAATTATTAGAATCGATGGTGGTATTAGGTTAGGAAAATTATAATTGAGGTACTAATGTTAAATCTATCTTAAATATAATGTACTTTCTCGTTTTATCTAATTCCTTTTTAATTCTCGCATCAATTATTATAATTATTTATATTATAGTAAACTAATTTTAATTGCATTAATTATAATTTAAACTAAAGGTTTTTTATGTATCAACTTTTGTAAATTATATGATTTTTATTAATATCCTCTAAATAAATTTTTAAATGACTATTATCTTATAATATATTAAATTAATAAATTTTTTATAATATTTATTTTAATTTTAATTTTTAATATATTCAAATATAATTTATATTTTTATTAATTTTATTAATATTTTATTATTATAATATTAATAATAAGATATAAAATTTAATCTTATTATTTAATAAAATTTAAAAAATAAATAAATTCAAAAAAAAAATATTTGATATGAAAAAATACTTTGAAAAATAAAATAAAAAGATAAAGAAAATACAACTCTAAATAAAAAGAAAATGTTATATAAAAATGAAATTGCAATTAATTTTAAAATTTTAAACAGTTACAACATAGTTGAAATGCTTAGATTGCAACTATTATTAATTTTTATATTAAATTAAATTTTAAAAAAGTTGCAATTAGTTGTAATCTAAGTTGTAACTTATTGAGTTACAACCTTTTAATTAAATAATATCTTTAGTTATATTTATTTTTAACAATAATATTAATTTTCTGATTTTAACTTTATTTATATTATATTATCAAATTAATAATAAAATATTAAGTTAAAAAGTAAGTTAATCTTTGTTTTTATTTATATTTATTCTATATACAAAATTATATTAATAATGCTTAAAATATAACAAACATCTATTAAATTAATTTAATAATAAAATATAAATATAAAAGAAAAATTTTAATAATTAGATATATTTTTATATTTTTATAAATGATCTTTTTAGAATTTACTTTAATTATATTAATTATAATATAATATTATAATATAGTATTTATTATAAAAAATACTTTTATCATTATAATTTTATAATTTTTTAAGAAATTTTATGATTTTTATTATTAATAAAATGATTAAATTAATATTTAATTTTATAATATTCAAATACAGCATATATATAAGTTTTTAAATTTAATAAATTATTTTTACTAATTTAAATAGAAATATTTTAGATCTTTTTATAATGTAGAATATTAATTTTTATAATCATTTATTAAATTTAGTTATATTTATCAATATTAATACTAATTTTAAAAAAAATATAAATCAAGTTATCTTTTTTATAATTATACATATACAGTGGCAATCATAAATAATGTAACAAAAAAATAAAATTCTTTAAATTTAAATATTTCTTTCAATTCTAGAGATATCCCCCACCCTCTTTAATAAAATT
>CAMKVN010000507.1:0-27692 GCA_946474995.1 Funneliformis geosporum | reverse complement strand
TCCTGGGAATCAGGCTGATCAGGCGAATCAGGGAAATCAGGGATTCTGTAGATCATTTGGCACAGTACTTATTACGTTGTCATTCCATAGGTCATCAATGATCGGCGCAGTAAGGTTGATTTCAGACGTTGACACCAGTAAAATCACATTACAGATCATATGATTTACTATGTCTCATGACTTGATTTTACTGGAAACGTTTCTATATATTGATTAAATAACAACTACTAATATTTACATACTAGATATTAGAGAAAATTTTAATAAAAATCTTAAATTTAATATTATAATATTGTTATATTTAAATTAATTAGACTTTTTATAGAATTTATTTAAATATTATTAAAATATTAGTTTAAATATAAAAAAAAAATTATTATATATCATAATTGAAATTTAAGAACCTTTTTTGCTACTATAACAGATAAACATAATATTCTCTAAATATCAAATTCAGAATATTATAAGTTAAAAGGACTTTTTTCAAAGTATTATAAATCATCAACAAAAAATAATTATATTTAACATATATCTTTATTTAAAACTTATAATTATTGTCTAATAAAAAGCATAATATTAAAGAATAAAAATAATATAAATTTGACTTTATTAATAAAGAAAATTATAATTAGATATTTGATAATGTAATAGATCTAGTTAGTTTTGTGTTAGCAGATTTTAGTTTAATAAATTTAAAATACTAGTTGGTTTATAGTTAGTAAGATTTAATACAGATATAAATATTATAAAGTTTTATGTAAAATAACAAATAAATATTATTAAAATTTTTAAAATTAATTGATTTATTATTAGATACAAATATTAATTTACTATTGGCAAATTATGATCATGTAACATTAGTGATTATCACTATTTTCTTTAATATCGCTACAAAAAAATTTCAATTCTACATAACTTTAAGAATTTGGTATACTACTTTACATTCCACTTACTTTATTTTTACTATTTACTATTTATTCTGGAACTTAGAATTTTTTTGATATCTATTTGTTACCTTATTTGTTATATAGTCAATTTTGACTAAGTTTTTTTATATCAACCAAAAATTAATGAAAATGAAATTTTTTTGTGATAATACTAAAGTAAATGATAATCATCAGTAATAATAAATAATAAGCTCCTTTATTATATTAATCAATAAATTAACAAGCAATTAGAATAAAATAATTAACTTAGTTCATATATTTAATAAACTAGAATAGTTAATAAGTTAAATAATGCTATTAAACCTATTTTAATGTGTAGCTTCAAATTTAGAAATTTTTGAAATTGTTAAAATATAATTTTTTTAATTCTGAAACTTGAATAAACTTAATTGAGGTTAGAAAAACTTATTAAAAAGTTTAGATAAAGATATATATTATAAATAAATAGTTTTAATCTCAAATTTCTTGAAACTCGATTTTTTGAAATAGTTTAGAAAGTTATCTTTAATAAAATTAAAAAAATTAACTTATTTTATATTATTCATTTATAATTATGTAATTATATATTAATAAAAAAATTTTTATATCATAAAATAGAAATTAAAATAAAAATATAATATATTATTTTTATTAAAAATACTTATAATTTATAATTTAAAATATACATTTATTTAATATCAGTAAGGATAGTGATATTTATTACTTAATATAATTTTATTATTAGCCTTCACTTCTACTCTTAGATAAGATATTTTGATTATATGCATGCAGATTATTTTTCTTTTATAGAATTTATACATATTTATATATTAGTTAAAACAAAGTCAAAAAAGTCAAAGTTAATAATTTTAAAAAATTTTTATTGTTATATAGTTTAAAAAAATTTAAATATATTCTAAAATATAAATTTTTAAAATTATTCTAAAAATCAAAGTATTATAAATAAAGATGCTATTCTAAACTACTAAAAATAGTTTTGGTTAAATAAAACTAGTTTTAGTAGTTTTAACTATTAAGTAAACTAATTTTAGTTATTCTAAATTACAGAATTTTAGTTTCAGATAGTAACACTAATTCTAAATCATTGATCATCTCAAGGGTTATATAGAATTATATTGTATTCATGATGATCATACATTTTGCTACAGAAAGGAAATTTTCAAAAGCTTTATGACACATTTAATTTTTATATCTTTAGTTATAAAGATTTTTTTTATAAAAAAAATGCGTCAATATTATATTAGTGTAAAATAAGTCAACAAACCTTTTTATTTAGCCTTAAGTTTAATAAGAAATCAATCTTTAAATCACTAACAAATAAATATCAGAACTTCATAAATACTTATATATACAGCATTATAGTTAAGATAGGAAATTGTATTCCTAACCATTCTAAAGTTTATCATGAAGCTGTATAAAAATAGAATAAAATTAAATTTAAAAGTAAAGCAGAAATTGATAATATAATTAAAAATTACCTTGTTATATTATTTAAATCTATTTAATATATAAACTTTAAGGCTGAAATATCTTAGATTTTGAAAAAATCCAATTTTAACTTCTACTTTTACTATTCATTTAATAGATCTCTTCATCAAAAATCCTAGTTAATACATCAACTCAAAATAAAGTGATAAATAAAATAACAAAAAAACTTACTAAATTTGAATAAGTCTACAATATTATAACTAATCCTTAACTTTAGCATGATGTGTACATAAAAACAGAAGATCTTTAATCCAAAATTAAATTTAATAGAGAGAGAATTATTAAGTTACAAAAAAATGTAATTTATACACAAAAATGCAGAAAATGCTTATTAAAAATCAGAAGATAATATAATATAATAAACCTAGGTTATCTTTCACTTCTTTTCAAACATCTAAATTTATATGATCATATCCATGATTCGATCAAGTTTAGGACAACTAATGAAAAAAGAAGAAATGAAGTATTTAAAGTCTGAATAATTAAAAATCCGCATAAGAATCTTAAGAAAAACTATAATGTTTACATAAAAAAAATAATGCTGAATAAATTACTTATTATATTACTAAGCTAATTCAATTACTACAAAAACACATTATCATCCAATATGGATTGTAGTAACAAGATTTTCATATACAGAAATATAAGATTATACTAATACTTTGCATCTGTTAAATGTGTAAAATAATTTACTTTACTATTTGCTGATGCAAGTATTATTATTTTTCAAGATAATAAAGCAAAGATTGATCTAGATATATTTACAATAAGATGGATATTTTATATGCTATAATTAATTTATGAATCTATAAGTATAATGGATTATAACTTATCTGTGAGATTTGGATAAAAGTTAGTTTATTTTATGATAAAGCTGAATGAAAAAATGATAATCTACAAATGGAATAACTCACTATATTTATATGAAATCAGTGGTCCTTTGATACATCCTTACTTATGCATATGTAGAATCTTAAATGTTTTACCTAAGATGTTTAATATGATGATATGCTAAAGTTTAATAAGAAAATTCAATTGATCTTAATGCTATAAATAGACAGAGAATCAGATAAGAACCTGAGACATTTAAAAAATATAAAAATCTATTATTAGCTTTTTAAAAATTTGACTTGGATTACCTGAGTTTACAAAATTATGCTTTAGGATAGTCTAAATACAATCATATTGGAAGTGATATAGTGACACTATCTGTGTGTTAACAGGTATTACATTATTAATAAATCACTTTAAAGTACATTTAAATACACAAGATAAAGTGATAGATCAAGGATTGGCTCTTTAAAATTTCAAATATGCTAGAGAAACTTTTTGTAACATTTGAAATCGTGATTTGATCTTTGGAAAATATGTAATTGTTAAGTATGTCAAAGAATCCAAAAATTTATTCAAAAATCTGCAGTTTGAGAGTATAGATAAAGAAAAAGCAAAAGAACTGAAATGAAAAGATAAAGAAAAATAAACAAAATAAAAGAATGAAGAAATAATTAACTTAATTGAATGTTTTATATCATGTTATGAATTGAAAACCATTATAATTTGTGCAAGTATTCTCTTGACATTAAATGATATACAAATATAAGTTGTTGTAAACTATCTCATGCAAAAAAACTATGGAATTTCTTCAAATAAATAATGGTTTTTTACCTCCTATCACCAAAGTAAAAGATAGATATTATACGAATCTAATATATCTTCTCAAATATTATGATCACCTAAAAGTTCTTAGGTATAATTTACACTGTCTATCTTTTGATAAAGCAACTTACTTATGTCTTTGCTATTCTGAATATAAGAAATACTTTTCAACTCTCGCCTTTTTAATAAATCATAAGCAAATAAGACATTCTATTAGCTGTGAACGAAAATATAAAATTAAATTGAATAAAGTTTTTTAACATTTAACAATTTTTTACTTCTTTCTTCATAACAAGAAAAGAAAATGCTTTATTAAATGAAAGACCTTTAAGAGAATAAATATACTTTAGGAACTAGTTTTTTTTGTGTATGCATGTATTTGTATATTTGTGTATGCATATATTCATGTATGCTAAAATAAAAATTTTTTATAAAATTGCTAAGCTACTATTATCACATGAAATAATATATGTATAGTAGTACTAGCCATTGGAATCAGAGTCAACAGCTGAGTCGACTTTGCAAAAATCATTTAGAGTCGACTTCGGAATTTTCAATGACTGAGCCATGACTGAGTCGCTGTTCCAAGTTTGATATAAGGTCAGAATATTGTGAAATTCTTAATTAAATAAAAACTTCAAATGGTGATTCTTGTCAACATTACAGTCATACCTCTCTATAGCGAATTTTTATATAACGAATTTTTTGGACAACTATATTAAATTTACTCTCGTTATAACGAACTAGCCAATCAAATTCTTTAAAAAATTCACTATAGCTCTATAGCGAAGTTGAAGTTCAGGACATAAAATTCGTTATATTAAGGGTTGACTGTATTATGATGAAACTTATAATTTTCTATTTTTTTTGCAACATTAATTAAATTTTAAAAATTTTTGATAAATATTAAGATATTAAATACAATTATAGTCGCTAATTTCAAATGAGAGTCTCGACTCAGTTGATGGCTGAGTCGACTGAAAAGTCTTTAACGACCTGACTGAGTCGACTCCAGAATTTGTCCCGACTGGTACTACTATATATGTATAACATAAGATTCCCGCCTACCTCACCTCCTAAAATATTACTTAATAAATGTCATTGCCCTAATGTATAGCGTTTATTATAATACCAGATATTCAAATCAAAAAATAGGAATATTCAGTAATGAGAAAGCATATTGAAAAGGGATTTATATAAATAACTTTTTGCATATTTTTCTTAAAAGTTAATAGTCTTTATTTCTAACCTTTATTTTCAATTATTATGTATTAAAAAGAGAATAAATTCTTTATTTTATAAATTTCTATATAAATCATTATTAAGTATATTACTTTAAATTCCTTATTTTTCTTTAAAAATTGATTTAATACCCAGGTATTATTCCAAATTGTTGTTACAATACTATTTATGGAGGATCATTTATTAAATAGCCTATAGTTAGCGTTACACGATAATTAATAATTTTATTTTATTAATAAATTTATTCAGAAATCTAAACATTGCTATATAATAAGTCAATGTCTATTTTTTTCAGTCAGTAAACCTCATATTAATCGTGTAATAATAAATATTATCATTATAGCAAAAAAAATTCCTTTATTTGAAACTAAATAGAAATGATATTAATTGAAAAACTAAAGATATCTTTAGTGATGAATCATACTCATAGATTGAGTGTTTATAACATTATAATAAGAATCCGTTAATAATAATTGATAGCCAAAAGATATAGAAATTACATGAGATTTTTTTTTTTTAGCCGACTGAATATATCACAATAATAATGCTTCATGATCTATAGCGATACCATTACTGTAAAAAACTAAAAAAGAAATATAATTTTTTTTCCCCAAAACTATCTAGTACAAAAAAAGAATTGTAATGTATGATTTTTATAGTTGTACGATTTTTAGATTTTCCGATTAAATATAAACAATAATTTTAAACTTTTTTAATTCAGTCAATCATACTCCGAAAAAAAAACCAAATTCGGCCTACCTAAAGATACTGGTTATTTGAATGTTGGAAGTTACTCTGTTATTACCATGTGTTTGATGTTTTAGGTTTCCCAAATGGTATTCTAAACTATTGCGCGTCTAATTGTGACCTAGAAATTCTGGGAAGATTTCCGATTATCCAAGATCTCTCCAATACTCGTTAATTCTAAACATTTTTGGATAACAGAAAGTCAATATGAATCAACAGGGCAGGGAAAAAATCAATTAGATGGCCACGAGTTCGTACAATATGTATTTTTTTTTTTTGTTTTTAAACCAAATACAGTAAATGCAGTATTACACATTATGAAAATCATTTTAACAAAGAATTGGACTTTGTTATTCTCTAAGGCGATTTTAATGTTTGAAAAGTATTATTTTAAAAAATTTTTTTATCGTTGTATAATGCTAACAAAGAGATACCAAAAAAACCTTAATTGATCAATCCATCAATCCATCATTTCATATTTTCAGATTCCTGTTAAATTCGAGGAACCTTTCTCCTTGTCTTTTAAATTTTGACGCCAAAACATCTTGATAATGCGAAATTCCTAAATTGATTTCTTCTTGTTGAGCATTTTTAATCATCTTCGGTCAATTTACCAAAAAGAATGGTCTCTAATGCTTATAAATTTAATAAAATAAAATTATTAATTAACACCAAAACGCCAACTTTCTCGACTTATAAGGTTAGAGTATTCTTTGTTAACCAGTATTTTATTTATTTTTTTAAATTTTTGTGAAACCTTAATTTTAATTTTGTAACCTACCGAATCGAGTAATATATGACATTTGATTTTCTTTGTACTCCAAAATGGGGGAAGTCTTTATAGATCGCTGAGATTTATTCGACGTTTTGAGTTTATGCTCCAAGTTAACAAAGAAATTGGTGTTACGCTGCATCATTGTGACAAATTATATAAATTACAACCTTATCAACTGAATATGAAAAAATAACTTTTTTTTTTCATTAATTTGAAGAATTTCATATTTATTGTCGCCTCCTCCTCATATCATCCACCATTATCCTCCCTCAATAAAAGGTGTGCTTCCAACATAAGTCTTTGAATATTTATTTTGAGAGAATTCAAAGCTCTGGTAGCTCTTTTAAGTTTACATTCTCCATTACATTCATTTGTTTTTTGCCTCATCTTGGCGTATTCAAAGTACTTAATCCCAATACACCTTATCTCCACAATCACTCGAATCGATTAATCCAAAATGTATAAAGTTATCCTTTTATTTTGTTTATGTGGTAAGTTAATTTATCAGTCTGATTACCCTTTTTCTTTTTCAACTCATCTTCTAACAATTCCTTTCTCGCTTCAAAAATAATAGCTGCTATGTTCACATCCGCAGTACCACTCGACATGACATCAAGATCCTCATCTTCGTTAGAATCTCGCTCCGCAAAGCCATTAAATTACAATGCTGGATGGGCCATAGAATCTATTTATAAAGCTAAAAAAAGAGGTATATTTTCTCCAACATTAGTTCAATCAGAATCTGAAATAAATGAGTCGTCCGTTAAAAACCGTCGGTTAATGACGAAAAGGATCAATTATACAGATCATCTTATAAATACTGTGCATCATTCAAAACGAACCAAAAAGCAAGGGAGAAGGTCTATCGTTAAAAAACAACTTGATGTTAAGAATTTAATGAAAGATGAGAAGTAATGACGAAATTTCTAAAAAAAAAAAAGTTTTATGATAATGATTTCTTCTTTTGTACAGACCTTTTAAAAGCAAAAAATTTACCAAAACTCACACACATAAACAAAGCATTTCATTCAATTATTAGCATTTTTCATTCTCATATTCATTCATAATAGCATAGCATAGCATATCATAGCATATCATTTCAATCATCATCATTTGCATTTTGTATCTATATTTTTCCCCATAGACGATTCTAAATTTTAAATTACTGTAAATTAGTCTTGTATTTATTTTGTAGGTTGAAAATTTAGAATTGGAATCATTCTCCCTTATTTATATATATATTTATTTATTTATCTCATATTTATGATTACCGTAAACAAATTTGATTTAATTTTTTGTATAAAGCATATTAAAAAAAATTAAATAAAGTTGAAGATAGCATTAGTTAAGATAATTTCCATCTAGCGAAGGCTTTTCAATTATCAATCGAGAACAATTGAATTTGAAGTTCCACTTCAGGTGATTGATTCACATTAGGTTCGGATGAAGAAATAATGGTACAATTCTTTTTGTTTTTTGATAAATACTGCAACTGCTTCATCATCATTTGTGGCTTGTAATGATAGGAATTTTTTTCTTTTACGACTAAAAAAAATTTGATAATTACTTTTTAAATTGCCGAATTACTGTTGTGTGTGAAATAAATGTGATTGGATAAGATTACATGCATGCAATGTTTATTTTATATTGCCAGGAATTCTGACAATGCCCAAAATCTTTCACATTTTGGCACATATTACATTGACTCCGAGAATCTCTCTGAGTTCTTCATAAGTTGTATTCTCTGATTTCAAAACTGTAAGAATTTTACCATAAATTGAGTCTTTAAATCCATGCTAAAAACATTCTCTCATTTTTTGTTTAGATAGATGATCAGCATAGCAAAGTCATGCTACTACGCCCATAAGAAAAGGCTGAAACAAAGTTCATGGTGTAACAATTGGACTTTTAAGCAATTCTTTCTGCAAGGTCTGCAAGAATCACTCGTTTTCACATTGTTTCACTTTTGAAAATAGTTACATGAATAATAAAACAACAACGTATCAACCTTTTTGTCTTTTTTTTGTGAAATCCTGATTTGGATAAATAACCCACAGAACAACAATATACTCCTTATTTTATTTATTTAAATACTGCTGATTTGAGACATTTGCATAAAATGTATCATGATTGTCTAATTTTTTAACGGAATTTTTTTTTTTGTGTATTTCTCACTTTTTTCTTGCCAATAAAATGGTATGAATTTCTTTTTTTTCTTTTTTTTTTTTACAATGAATTTCGGTAAATTTCATTTGTTAAACAAATTCGCGCGCTATTTTTTTATTATTATTAGCATATTTCAAATATAGGATCAGAACCAAAAACCATTTTGGCTATTGGGGGAACAGGAACTGGTAAAAGTACATTTGGACGAATTGTTTTTGGAGTGAATACAGTATCAGGAGAAGGTCATAGTTCGGTAACCAAACAAACAGCGTTATATGAAAATGAAAAATACAGGTATATAGATACACCAGGATTTTCGGATAGTAATGGTAGAGATGACTCGGAAATATTTCGTAACATGTTGGCTATAATGCAAAATTATTCAGATGATAACAAATTCAAAGTTGACGTTATATTATGGTTTTGCTTGGAAAGTGAACGTTGTGATCAAACATTACAACGTGGTGCGAATTTTATACAAAAATTAGTTGAATACACAGATTTGGATAAGTTTGATGGTAATATTTGGAAGAGTGTATTAATTATTATTAGAGGTCCAATGTTATCCCCAAATTTAAGCGAAGGACCTAAAGTAGCAGCCAAATTAGCAATGACAAAATTTATAAACGACAAAAACATTGTTGATACTGGCAATATAACTGTTAAAGTTGATCATTTGGCATGTTGGATCTTTGATTTAAATAATTTACCAAATGAAATGTATACGAATATGTCGGCGGAACATAGGTTAATTTGGAACGTTTATTCAAAGAATGAAATTGGAGTTAAAGTTAGACAACGTATTCCTTACTTACCTTTTGGAGTGGAAATTACTTTTGTACATGCAAGATGTAAAAGGTGTAATTGCTTGGGAGATCCTCGTTTATTTGATAAATATTGTCATCCATTTATAAATCCTCCTCCAAAGCATAATATACAAATGGAGAATTATCATCCACGTAATTTAGTTAGGGATCATTACGGTCCAGTCATTCTCGTTCATTCCGATAGAAAGAGACCTTCATCAGGAAAGATCTTGCCCACCATGATTTCTGGTGCGATAACGGGTGCTGCCGCCGTTGGTAGACCTGCTTCTGCCGCTGGTCCGTATGGTTTAGCTGCAGGTACGATCGCGGGTGGAGTACTCGGTGCCGCCGCCGGGGTTATTTGGACGTCTAAAGAAGAGAATTGCAGAGATTGTCAACTTCCTTTCTCGGGAACTGGATGTGTTAAACAATGTTCATATTGTAATAGATTTTTGGGTGAAAGTGGTTGTAGATGGAGATTTGCTTGTTGTCAATGGGAAGAAACTAAAATTGGTTGTAAAACTAGACCGATTTGTATAACTCCCGAATGTGATTTAGAAGCTGCTGATCCTTGTTTATGTGGTGCTTGCGGAATGTTGTTAGGGACTGAAGGATGTTCAGAAATCGATCATGACGTAGTTTATGAAAATGATGATGTTATCGATGATACCGAATCATTTTAATAGGAACTCTTTTTTTTTTTTCTTTTGTAAATTGAAATGATTAAAAATCTATTTAAACCCCAAATCGTTTTTCTATTCACATGACGAATTTTTTTTTAGTAATATTAAAGAAGCCCCTTATCATATGATAATCCCATCTTGTTTTACTTAAATAGTCTTGATGGGTTTATCATCAGATGGAATACAAAACAAATAATCTTGTGAAATCCATGTGTGATTTTGAATCAATCGTCCCAATACGTATTAAAATATTTTTTTCGATTTTTCAATTATAAATAAATTACTAAATTTTTTTTTTTTTGGTTTATCGAAAATATGACGATTAAGAAAGTAGTAGCTGTTTTTTGATTTTTTTTTTTTTGATGAAATTTTAGATATGTTAATACATATCAGAAAATTATAGATCGATTTTTTAAATGCTAGGGAAGGATTCATGAGTCAGATATCAGAGATGAACTTGATTTGCTTTTTTTTTTTTAAAAAAAAAAATCGATCACCAAATAGAGTCGCGTAAAATGCCCCAAGCACCGCGTCCACAGATCAAACACGCCGAGTAACCTTTTTTTTTAATAGGAACAAAAATGTTTATTCATTTATAATTTAAACTTTGAATTAAACTTTCAAAGAATTTGCTTACAGTTCGTTGTCCTCAATTTATTTTTTAATCATAAAAATTATTTTCTCGAAAATAATTCTTTAAAACATATATATATGTAGCAATTTTATACCTTTGCTTTTTCGTACGTATTAGCTTCTAAATAATAGTACTTTAATTTAATAATGCCTTGAAATTGTAATGGCATAATTTTTTACATCAACCAAACACGTGATAAATTTTAGATACACGTTTCCTGAAGAATCTAAATATTAATCAAATCAATTATTTTTTTAAATGCTTACTAGAAAATTAAATGATAGTTTGAATGGATATGGGAATTAAAAATTGCATCTAAAAGAAAAAATTTATTCATATTAGGAATTTGCTGTCGAGAAAATAAATAGATTACATTTTTAAACTTTTGTAAATTTGACTGAATTGCAGAAAAAAAAGGCACTGAGAATAAAGTCTTATTATTTGAAGAATTGTAGAATTGTAGAAAGTTTAAAAAATTATCGAGATCGACTCGCAATCTTATTTCCATGCAATATATGTTTTTATTATTTTTTTTTTTTTTTAAAATGTAATGAACGTATTTCGACACGTTGGCATCGGTCATTAAGCATCTGAAAAGGATTCGAAAACAATGCCGATGATACTGAAACAATTCTTTCATTCTTTCATAAATTCTCTACTGATTACCTTGAATTGTTGAATATTTTAGATATTCATTCTTACTGATAAAGGTTAATCGTCTTGATAAAGTTTTATGAGGAGTATTTGGAAATTTGTATAACCGATTTCTACATATCCTCGGCGCTTTAATTTGGCAGTTTAGTCATGGCCAAATGGATAAAAGGGCAAAAAACAGTCAAACGGGGCAACGTTAAAATAACAAAACACCAATTGGATAATTATAAATTGCCGTTTGGGCCAAAGAATTTTTTAGCGATTTGACCTTTGGCCAATGACCAAACACAATCACTGCCTTAAATTGCTCGTTTAACCCAATGAAATGAACATTTCATTCCTATGATTTACAACCGAGTTACATAGAACAAAAATTTAAAGTTCTCATTATCAAAGAATCGGAATGTACAAAATTCTCTTACGTTCCACCCCTCACGTATCGCATTTTGATATACTGACCTGTACACTGTATATATCACCGAAATTAAATATTATATTAGTAAGAGGTTCACAAAATTTATTATAAATCACATAAATCACGGCAATTATATTTTCAAGTAAACCAATAATGTTTCTATAACCTATCACTTTATTAAAACTTATATCCGTCAAAAATATTTTTTATGTTTATATAAGCTGTATAATGTAATTTTTAAACGCAAAGGTATAATAAATTATCGAAATACCAGTCAGAACGATTCTCGATATAACGATCACTTAATAAAATCTCGTTAAAACCGAATTTTTTAAAATTTTTGACTTTATAAAATCGTTATATAGTTATATAAAACTTATAGATGTTGATAAACAGATTTTTTTTAAAAACGTTCTGACTGTATTTCACAAAAATTTCTTTCAAAAAAGATCTAAAATTGGAATTATATGCTTTATGCTTTTAGGTGACATCATATTGCATTTTGTCCTTTTGTTCTAAAAATAAACTGTAAACAATGAAAACGATAAAATTTTAAATTCCAATTTTCTCAAAAATGTAATAAATTACCAGAGGTATGTTTTGCTAGTCCATGACCCATATGATTAATTAACTTTTTATGTACTCCTTTTATAAGATGTTTGAGATTGCTTGTTAAAAAAATAAATTAAATCCTTTTTTACAAAGATTTAAAATTTCTCGAGATTTTATATAATGGCGGTCAGATTCAGACTTTTCATTAATAATTGCGATCGAGTTGAACAAGAAATATTGTACATTTTATGTAGATAAGCAATTACTTCTTTGAGACACCAATTGTATCCGGTTTTACCTGCATTCAATTACCTTTTTTTATCCCTAATAAAAAAGTTGATAGACCGCAGTTAAATCCTATTGGTTCTTGGGATGTACACATACATTTATAGAAGAATTTCGAGGATTATATCCGAGCCAATATGCATTTTTGGAAGGCGTACATAGTACGTACATTTTATCGAGAGTGTCTTGATACTCAAATTTCCGATTGTTGTCAATTCATTTGTTGAATAAAAGAAATTTTTTTTTTGAATCACATTACACCGCAGGGAGGATCATCACTTTAAGTAAAAAAAACAATCTGTAGGTGGAATGAAAGTTAACAATTAGGCAATTGTTTGTTGCATATTTAATGTATTTAATGAATCATGCGCGTATCTTTGAATGTTTTAAGAAAGAAAAACGAGGTTCAAATCTGGATTTCAGAATTCTTTCAATCATATGAATGTGATTAAGTGATTGACTAGAACGTTTATAAACGCCTTCGATAAAATCAAAATTTGATTGAGAATCGATCCTATTATGAAAATCGTAAAGAAATTCGATAAAGATAAGTAAAATGGTACGAAAATTTTCTCGATATTATTTTTTTTGCTTTTTTTTAAGGCAATTAAAATGATGATGAAATCGATAAATGACAATGATAAGGCTTATTGGTTTTCAAATAAGGTTAGACGAACAGAGATTACTAATAGTTTTTGTACATAAATTAATTTCGTGAAACGACGATAACGATGATTGTCTCCTCTTTACCAAATTTTATTTTACGCGTTTAGAACATATCCCATTATCTTGTGAAATATCAATGATTGAGAATTTACATAAAAACTTTTCATTTTCTCTTTATAGCAGAACAAAAAAAAAAAAAAGGAAAAAAGGAAAAATAAAAAACTTCTTAAACCAACATTTATATTAAAAACAAATGATGCATTACTATTCGTTGGATACACCAAAAAGCACACAAATCCTTGATAAAAACGTTAATGTTGACAAAAGAATTAGACCTCATATATCTATGAGTTCAAATATTTCAAATTTATTCGAGGTTGAGCCCGAGAAAATTTATGTTACTTCCGAATCGAATTCAGAATCGACCGGCGAGGAAGTTCGGGTTCTTGAAAAGATGCAATGTCGTCATGGGTTGGTGGCCGCAGTATTGCAAGCTTATAACGGTCATCAACATTTATGTTTTTCCCCTGATGACATCTGGTTAACCATAGCTCAAGGGGTTAGCGCTCATATTAACTTTAATTTTGAAAAGGAAAAAAATAAATTTGTTAAAACTAATGAAAAGGAAAAGATTACTTTAAAAGGAAATAACACATCCAAGGCATCAAAGGATTGGTTAAAATGTGTTGATGATCTTGTTGAGGAAACCACCAAATTGATTGAAAAGGTTGACTTAAGATCATTGTTGGAATGTGATTTTTCCACGAGTACGTCAAGTACGATCACGGCAAGTCGGGTCATATTACTTGATAGTATGAAGAATTACTACTCATATAATATGGGAATATTTTGCGGCATACCTAAAATTACTTTAGAAGGTAGGATCGAAGATTGGCTGTTGATACAAGAAAAATTGATTCGATTGCGAAATCTTAATTTGGACTTGGACTTTTGGTTAAATGATTTGGATTCAATTATTTGTCAATTTATCGAAACATTTAAAGGAAACGTTGATAGACAATTTTGGAAAAACATCGCAAGGGAAGATTATGGTTGTGGTGGACCTCCAGAATTAACGGGTTGGATTACCAAATTCTTTCCTTATGATTGTAATGGTGATTTGGTTAACAATTGGTTAGATGAATCAACCTTGCCTGATGGTAGAGCCTCTATCATATTTAAACTTGAGAAGGAAGAAAAGGATTCGGAGGATTTAATTTTCGCATCTGGATTTTTAGGTGTAAAGCAGCAACTTATTGAAAATTCCGATGAAGTTATTGTAAAGCCTGTCATCGGCTGGGCAATTATTAGTAACAGAGTCAAAGAATCTCCAATCGTGAATACCATCAGTAAAAAATTCAGATTATTTTGGTGTTAATCACTCAAAGCTACATTCATTTTTTTTTTTGTATATAACTTGAACTTATTTATGTATATAAGAGTAGTCTCCAAATGCATTCCCCTTGTGACGGTAATTAGAGTCAATGTACATTTTATACGAAGAACAATAAATCATTATTTATTTAAATAATGATATTTTAATTGATTCAATTGTTGTTACACGGATAAACATTTATTTGTTACATAATTTTAATTTTTATTTATTCTTTACTATGTATTATTCTATACTATGTAAGAAGTTAAATCAATAAATCAAACGACTGACGCTGTTTAACAGTTATATTTTTGACATTATAATCTCGCTTGCAATAAAAAAAAATGAACTGAGTAATAAAATGTGTTAGGTTATTTAACACACTTACTTGACATTGTACAAAAGTAACCGGGGGTAAAGCTTCTCTTCACGATACAAATTCTATCAAAATCTGGAAAATGACTTTTGTTCTTTTATTGGTAAAATGCAAAATATAGTTTCTATTTGCAAAGCCGCAACTTTGGAAAGTATTTTAATGTGAAGCACTAAATCAGAAGCGATAATATTCCAAGCTTTAGTAAACCTTTTAAAGTGAATACTTGCGAAAGTACTTTGGATCGGAGATATTTTTTGAAGGCAAAGCAGTCTTGGAATTTTTATATGAAGGGACTTAAAACATTAAACGAATAATTTAGTTAAAAATTAAATGTATTAAATGTGATCAGCGCCTTCAATGTATTTCATGTATTTGAGAAGCAAAATTGCGAAAAAGGTTCCCTTATTATATATCCATAGAGTTAATACGTTGCTTGTTATAAAGCATACTATTATTGATATCACGTAAAGATTCTGATGCAATGTTTGTTTCCTCCCATTTTTTTTTCTTAATAATCAATCAACAAATGCACATAAGAATCTATCAGTATAACTATTGCGCCATGTTGCCACGGCCATAAACCTAAAATATAACCTGTAACAATTTTTTTGACGTTTTTTTCCGCAGCAAAGATACATATCAATCGGGACTAGTGTTGATGCTAAATCTCAAAGTAACGTGATAAGAAAAGTCAGATTATGAAAAGATTGCCTCCGAGAAAAATTATTTGGAGCACGAAATCGAAAGGTGAAATCAAAATGATTATAATGAAATCACAATCATCAAATTTATGATTAGTTAAAATCACGGAATCAAAAGTTTGTGGAACTTAGTAGTAATGTGGCGCAATATATGTGAAACAGGGGCACAATGAGCAGTAAGTTAATAGAAAATGATAAAACGTGACTAATATTATAAACATAAGAATATTTTCCCCGAATGTCGGACGTGCCCAAAATAGACTTTTTTCCTTAACAAAAAAAAACATTTATTTAAAATTATCATTTTAAAGTAACGATCGACTTTTTGACATTTGATCACTGATGTCATATTGATTATTCTGTTTTTTTTTTTACGAATTTCCCAATGGTTTATTACAATTAAACAAGACCAATCCATTGTTGTTTAATAATGTTTGCAATGAACAATAGTAACAAAATTATTTATAATCAGATGGTGTCACACGAACAATTTCAAATTCATGAAAAATTTGTTTGCTGTGGGAAATGTCAACTTCTATTTGACAAATCAGACGGGTCCGTGACGCGTTACAGTGATCAAAATGGTAATCACGTGCGCTGATCATAACCTTTCCGATACCAAAATATGCCGAAATTTTTTCCGTCGTTCTTATATCGCGTAAAAGCCTTAAGAAAAAAAACATGCATAAGCATAAATATTTACATAAGCACATCTATGTGAATTGATTCTTTTTTTCTGCAATGAGTCCTGTACGCCAAAAGAAACATTTCAAAAGTCACCAAACACGAGTTTTATCACGTTTTTTATCACGAAAAATATTCTACATAATAACAAATACTACATAATCATTCTTCTATTATTAAACTTTTAAATTATAAAGAGGTCTCATAACTATATGGAACGTTACGAGTATTATATTATAAATAAATATACACATTATTACATAATTTTTTTTTTCATTGATTGTTTATGTGAAAATTTTGTTTACTGATTCACCAATGTTAAATTGGATAATTTGAAACCCCCCCTTGCCCCCAAAATACAGTTTCAATATCTTTTGAACAAACTTCCCACCCACGGTAAGCATGGCTTTGTTCTACTACTATCTTCAACAACTGCCCAACCAATAACCGGAGATACCACCAATTCTCCGCTCTCCTCAATAATATCCTGTCTAACCCCTAAAAATCCCGATATTAGTTTTAAGGATGTATATCCTTTGACATTAAATGGGATGACGACCTTTCCATCAGGTAAATCGAGTTCATCGATAGAACTTCCTATCAACGCATTTCCATGTCGATCATATGGTAAGAAAGCGGTTATCCATCCATTTAAGGTTAGGCTCGTCTGTTGAGCATAGCCACAGCCACCAAGTTTATGGGCTATTCTCTTCCAAAACCTTTCGTTTACATCACCCCGATAAGTTGCAACTAATTGCCAAATAATTGGTTCTAAACGATTAAGCCAAAAATCTAAATCTAAGGGTAATCTTCTTAAGATATTAATTTTTTCTTGAATACGTGACCAATCCTCTAATGTTCCTTCCAATGTAACTTTCGGTATACCACAAGTCCAATTAATCTGTGTTTGCGAAATTACGTCAAGAGAATTTAAAAGTACGACCCGACTTGCCGTTGATGTCGTAATTGTACTCGTAGAATAATCACATTCTAATAATTTCATTAAATCGAATTTTTCGACTTTCTTATCGGCTTTTTCTGCCAATAACCGAACACATTCCGGCCAATCACCAACGATTCTTTTTGACCAACGTTCACTATCAAATATTCCATTAGCATTGATGGAAATTTTTCGTTTATTTTGTACGGAAAATTGTTGATACTTTTTTACGTTTAAATTTACATGATGAGAAACTCCTTGGGCTATCGTTAACCATACATCATCGGGCGTGATACGTAAATGCTGATGTCGATTATATGCCTCTAATACCGTCGCTATAAACCCATGACTACATTGAACATTCTCCAACACCGTTTTATTTACAAAGGGAGAATGTTCATAATCTACGGACACAGCGTGTACCATTTCATTTTCAAATAATCGGGTTACTTGAGTTTCGATGGGTATATGAGCTTTTACACGGTTATCAGGTTTAAGTTTTGAGTTTAAGATTTGAGTACTGCATTGTCTTTTGCTCTTTATCATTGTTGCAAAAAAAAATAGAGTATATATTTAAAAAAAAAATGTAAATAGAAATTTTTTTGTCAGAGAATTAAAATTTCGAAAAAAAAAAAAATATTAAATAAATTTCGAGTCTATTTATCTCAAAAAACACTATTATTTATTGATTTTTTTAATTTGATTTAATATATTTTCAGCCTTTAATCTAAAAATTATATGGACAACTTATGCACAGACAGATTATTTTCCCCACACAAAGATCAAATCTACGAAATAAGGAATCGACTGATAAATAAGTGCTTCAATCTTTTATAAATGTCACATCTGAGTGAAATATTTTGATTATCACGTTTCTGATGTTTATTAAACAAAAGCTATTCGCCTTAGTGATTTTCCGTGCCATACATATATATGTAACGAATGAAGTGAAATGTGTCAATCTGCCAACAATTTTATTATTATTAAATGAAATTTATTTGTAAAATGGGTTAGTGTTTTACCGCTTATTAATGAACATTCAGTTCACAGCATAAGTTTATATTTGTACCACGATGGTGGCTGCGGAAATATAACGATTATCCTTTCCCATTTCATTTTTTCCTTTTTTTTTCAAAAAAATGATACCAATAGCCTACAACCCTCTTCACACGTAGATGATATAATGATCAATTAAGAAATACATTCTCAGTAAATAAAGAAGGGTGAGAAATTTAGGTTTGTAAATTTTAATTTACAGTTCATATTGCAAATAAGTTCATGTTGCAAATAATAAAATTCATTGGTCGGATTTATGTTCTTTTTCATATGCTTTAATTTCAAACCTGTCAAAAAAAAAAATATACTTTTCCGCTTATGATTTAGTAAGGAATTCGTGGGTAAAAGGTTGAATCCTATTGGAGATCTTTTTTTCTCTCTCTTTTATTATGATAACCCTTACCTGATCAACATATGCTTTAAAAGGCAAATAGGCCGAACATTTTCAGTTTATCCTTCAGAAAAGCCTCCAATAAAGGGACCGTTAAGGAATATTTTCAACATTAATTGAATAAATTCCAATGAATATTTTTGAATTTAAATGCTTTTCTACATGAAAAGCCCCTTTCACAAGATAATCTTTATCAGATAAACGTAATGTTTGATTACTTATCTTTCAAACACGTTGTTTTTGTATTGTTGTGTAACCTTATTTTATTTAATTTACTGGTTATATTCTATGTACTATTCTTAAATTACATACATGAAAAGTTAGATTGTGTTGATACGATAACAATGAATATTTATCAAAAAAAAAACCCTTTAAATCAATTCGGTTATTCAACGAAAAATTCCCAAGGTTTTTATTTTAAAGGTGGGAAAAAATATATATGTATATATTTAAAATGAATACTTGCAATTCTGCAGGTTGTGGGGTAAGACGATTAAATCTTTATTTGGTAATTTTGATAAATTAGATTGGGCGATTGGTAAACCATCAAACTTTTTTTTTTCTTTTGTTAGTGAATCATTGGCTATTTACAGTAAAATTGACATGATATCATGTCATTATCTGTATACCAATAGAAACGAGAAATTTTTATGTATGGCCCTTAACTGTAACGGAGGGTGGTAAAATTACCCTAATATATTATAATTTTATTACGATGATGATGATCAGCGTCATTATTTATTTAAAAAGATGGAGATCATGTTTTTCTTAATATATTTTGGGTTATTAAAATCGAGTCTCGAGACATGGTATGTTACTAAAATAAATCATTAATACCAATTTATTTATAATCGTAAATTTATATGATAAAATTTTTTTTAAAAAAAAAAATTTATTATTAATTTTATAATAAATACTTTTAAATTTTTTTAAATAATCCGTTAAATTTTTCATTTACGGTATTTAAATTCTGTATTAATATTAATTGATATTGTCTTTCTTATTTAAAATAATACTTGTAAAATAATATATTATAACTTTAATTAATTAAACTAATTATATATAATATAATATCTATAAAATAAGTTTTTTTAAAATAAAAAGTTAATATATTTAATATAATTACTATTATTTTTTAGCTATTTAAAAATAAAATTTATAGATCTTAAATAAAAATAAAAATAAAATTGGTTTATTATAATTAGTTAATAAAAATTAAAATAAAAAATTATTTTTATTTAAAAGATATTAAGTTTTAATTTACTTTTTTAATAAATAAATATTTAAAAAAAATAATCATAATTTATATAGCAATAATATATAATAACATTATTAAACTTAATTAAATTAATTATATAAATAAGATAAAAAAATATATTAGAAATAAATATATAACATATAATATAAATAAATTATATAATATATACCCTATAAATAATATGTATAAGAAAAATAATATGTTTAAAAATGTATAATATATGTAAAAAAACTGTATAATAATTCATAAATATTTTCATATACTAAATACTAAAAATTGTCTTTTTCCATATGCAGAAAATACTGATTTATATGTCTAATCAGTATATTATATATATAATTTTACATAGATTTTTATGTTTAATTAATATATTGTATATATTATTTTAGTTAGATTTTATATGTCTAATCAGTATATTATATATATTATTTTTAGTTAGATTTTATATATCTAATCAATATATTATATATGTAATTTTGCATATATTTTTTATGTCTAATTAATATATTATATACATTATTTTTGGTTAGATTTTAATATTTAATATATATAATTTTGGTTGCAATTTTACATATTTAATCATTAAATAAAATAAAAAATAAAGAAATTTCATTTATTCTATATAAATTAATTAATTATAATATTAAATAATAGTTTTTACAATTTAATTAAATATTTGTCTAATTTTAAATCAGTACAATAAATTTTCTGCTTTTTTGATTTTCCTAAATTATTATTATATTATATTATATATAGGGGTGTTTCTAGTAAATCACATTACAGATCATATGATTTACTATATCTTATGACTTGATTTTACTAAAAACGTTCCTATATATATTATTTCATAATATAATATTTAAAATAATATAAAATTTACTTTTTTTGAAGCAACTTTAGTAATTAAGGTGAAGACAAAAGCAACTTTATTAGTAACAGCTTTAGTGATAATGATAGAAGTACACTAGTCAAAATATTTTTTTTTTAATTGTTAACGATGCAGTTTAGCCGCAGTACTTTATTTTGTATTGTAAATTAAAGGAAAAACCTAAAAAAATACTAAAATACGCAACTTACCCCCTGTGGTTCTATTTCAAACTCATTTGAGTCGACTGATCACTGCCACTCCCTGAAGGGGATGGAAATAAAGTGTCAGAAAGCATCTAATTTCTAAATGTCTGTTAAACCCTAACTTCTCTCAAAAGAAAATTCTAACACTAAAAACAACACCTGAAGTAGGGAATTGGTACAAATAGAAACTTACAAACAACTAAACATGACTCTATAAAAAACCTAAATGTCCAGTTAATTCCGAATATAACGACCACCCGACCAAAGAGGATGCGTCAGGACCCAGAAATATATATATAGGGATAGGGTCCACTGATACATCATCATCATAGTGGAGTTAGGCGGGGTAAGATTTTGATTTGCGTACAATTCAAGAATTTTTTGTTCATAATCAGATCTTTAAATTGCGTATTTTTAATTAAAATTTTGATATGTTAGAAATTTAGTTTGCGTATTTTTAGTCTAAATTTAGCAGATCATATATAAATTTATTATGCACTTATTTGGTTAAACATGTTGATATAATTGTAAATCAACTGGTATTGATAATCGGTTCTTTGTTTCGAAAAAAAAAATTTTTCAAAAGAAAATAATTTTAAGTTTTTTTTTACTTTATTTTGTTATATTTTTTAAATATGCCAAATAATTGGAAATATAGTTTTGAAAGACTTTCTAAGCATAAACACGTTGCTTATATTGGAAACATAGTTTTGAAAGACTTTCTAAGCATAAACACGTTGCTTATATTATACATCCCAAGAAAGTAATATGTATTTGTGGTAAAAAAATTACACTTAAGCGAAAATGGAAAGACGATTACTTTGACTATCATGCTCGGCATTCTGGATGTAAAGCTGACGAAGGCTAAAGGATAATTTATAATTGGTTTAAACCAAAAGAAGTAGAACAAATTGAAGTTGAAGAGGAATATGATTCTGATGTATACGATAATATGGATGATGATGATCTAATCTAAATTGATGAACCAATCGATGAAAATCAAGTGCAAGAACTACCAGCTTTAGAAACTTCAAATGTAAATGCAAAAAATTTTAAAAAAAGATATTACTGTATTGGTCTTCGATCTGCAGAAATATCAAAATATATTCAGCAAACTCTCGCACAGTTTGGTGGTTCTCGTCGTGTTGAGGTTATTGCATGTGAACTCTTTCCAAATTTGTTTTTACAGAAATTTAGTAGAAAAAGGTTGAATGCAAGACAAAAAAGGCAATTGAATTGCACATTATTTACAGAATCTGTATGGAAAATTGATTGGGCAAGTATGTAATTAATTTTTTAATATACTGTTTATTTAATTTTAAAATTAAATTTATTAATAATTCTTTCAAATAAGGTAATGCTGTTCATGTAAAAACTTGTACAGGAATTTCTGAAAATGAAATGTGTGTACTGAATGTGCTATTATCCAATATAACAAACTTTTATGCAATAAGATTATTCATACATTATCATTACTTGTTAACATCAAATTTACTCCAAAGTATTATTGGGAAGATAATCCTCTGAAATCTCTTCTCCAAAATCTAGATTTACGTGATATGTGGAATATACTTAATAATGAATCAGAAATTCAATCAGAAAATCCATAGGTCACCTTTGCTGATAAAGCATTAAAAGGTGTTTTTAAAGATGTACCAGTATTCACTAGTCTTTGTGAAGTCATAGGTAATGCTATCGAAAGAAAAATGAAAAATAAATGTAAAAAAAACTTAAAATATAGTAATGAATTTACAAGTTTCTTAGTCATATTGGGAGGGTTTAGTACAAGAGCCTTGGATTTGTTTCATCAAAATTTAGAAGGCAGAACAATATAGTCAATTTGGTACATTTAATTTCTTAATTCATGGCTGAAAACGAGTAAATCATTCTTTAACTATGTGTATTACCAATCTGATGATGTCATGTTTTAAATTTCTAACTTAAATTTTATTTTATATTTATAGGTAATTGAAAAGAAATAGTGAAGACTATTTAACTAATCCAGATTTATGTTACGAAAATGTTGCTAGATTCAAGCGATTAGTTGATTCAATTCAATACAATAGTTCAATAGTAGCAATAACTGATAACACTAAGCTAAAATCTCATCTACAATATTCATCTGCATTGGGATGTATTGTTTGATCAATATTTCCTATAGAAGAGACAAAAATCAACGTATATGCAGATATACCTAATATAATTAATAAAATTAAAATAGAAAAAGTATTGCTAAAGATGTTCACGCCTATATATTACAGATATTATTTAAAATATTTAATTACTCGTTAAATTATTTTATTATTTGAATATTAAAATGGATTTTCTATTAAAAGATTCCTTTACCAAAATTCCGCCTATTACCTTTGCATTAATACCCAACAAAGGAAATGATAATTTGAATACTATTAGCCAGTCGCATAAGAAGCTTATTCAGAAAATTGCTCCTCAACTTGAGATTCATATATTATCCATTGGTTCTGACGGTGCTATTACCGAATTTCAAGCACAACAATCAATAATGGATATTCAAACTTCACAAAGACTTTCTATTCGTGAACCATCTTTAAATATTAATTTTTCCTACCCTATATTTGATAAAATTGGCCTAATAGTTCGGGTTCAAGACCCAAAACATGCCAAGAAAACTGCTAGGAATGCAATAGTATCTGGGGCTCGGCTTTTAACTTTTGGAATATTATCAGTTCAATATGATTGTCTCCTTACTTTAATTACTCAGCACAACTCAATTATGTACAAAAATAACGTGATTAAATTAGATAAGCAAGATGATGTTGCTGCCTATCAAACTTTTTGTTCTGCGAATTTCAAGCAATGCCTTACACATAATTTTCAAGTAAAAGAAGGAATGGAGGGTTTTACAATATATTTATTTATTATGGGTATATAATATTTTTATTAATTTGAAATATTGATATTATTTAAACTAATTTTTTGATTTTTTATTAAATAGGAGAAATTGTTGATTGCTATTTAAATCGTACTATTTCACCAATTGAAAGAGTACGAATGGCAACAACAAGTTATTTTTTTCTTCATTTATGGTGCTTTCATATAAAAACTCTATATCAAAATATCCCGACTTTATATCTATTAAACAAAATTTTCTGGCGGACCAAAGTTTTGCTATTTTAACTTCTCTTTGTGAATCAATAATATTGCTTGTAAAAGCTCATCGAGATTATTATTCTCAAATATCTTTTTTTTCTTGGTTACATGGATCTGAATCATGCAAGCATTTCTTTGGTGTAGTAAGGCAAATAAATTCAGATTTTGATTTTGTTGAACTTATTCAGATGTTACCTAAAATTTCACAATATGCAAAGGCCCTACGAAATGAAAAGTTAAGTTTTAATAAGGAAAGATCAGTACGTGAAGGTATATACATCTTTATTACAAATTTAGTACATTCGGATTTTTATTTAATAATAATTACAAAAAAAAATTTTTGTTATCATTTTGACTATACTTTTGAATTAGACAAGTTATCTTTAGATAAACTTCGCTTATGGCCTAGTGACAATCAAATAACAGAAACTATTTATTATTCACATCGTCTTACATGAGATCTTGCAGAATATGTCAGCATAATTCAACTATCCAATATTTCTATTGATATAAATACTCTGCAAATCTTTATTGAACCACATGAAATTGATGTTTCAAGTTCTGGTTTTAACAAGCAATCCCATTCCTATAAATAATATGTATAAGGAAAGTATACAGAAATAATACGTTTAAAAAATGTATAATAAACGTAGAAAAATAATATAATAAATTCGTAAATATTTTCATATACTAGATACTAAAAATAGTCTTTTTCCATATGCAAAAAAATACTGAATTTATATATCTAATCAGTATAATGTATACATAATTTTTTGTTAAATTTTATACGTCAAATTAGTATATTGTATACGTTATTTTTAGTAAGATTTTATGGTATATTGTAAATATTTCTGTATATTAAATACTGAAAATTGTCTTTTTTTCGTATGCAAAAAAATACCGAATTTATACGTTTAATCAGTATATTATATACGTTATTTTTGATTAGTATTTTTGTATATTAGATACTGAAAATCTATCTTTTCTGTATGCAAAAAAAATACAGAATTTATGTTTAATCAGTATATTGTATATGTTAATTTTATTTGGATTTTTATGTCTAATCATTATGTTATATATGTTATTTTTAGTTGGATTTTTTGCGTCTAATCAGTATATTATATACATTATTTTTGGTTGGATTTTTTGCATCTAATCAGTATATTGTATATGATATTTTTGGTTGGATTTTAACATATAAACATTAAATTATATATGTAATTTTGATTGCAATTTTTATACATTTAATTATTAAATAAATATAATTTTCGAAATTAAAGATTTTTATTAAAAAAAAAAATAAAAAAAAATAAAAATTGAAATTTCATTTATTCTATATAAATTAATTAATTATAATATTAAATAAGAGTTTTACAATTTAAAATTAAAATTTAAATATAAAATATAAAATATTTACCTGATTCTTCTAAATTAGAACAATAAATCTTCTGATTTCTTGATTTTCCTAAATTATTATTATATTATATTATATTATATATATTATTTCATAATGTAATATTAAAAATAAATATAAAAATTACTTTTTTTGAAATATTGGTGACAGCTTTGATGGTGGCAACTTTGGGGATAGCAGCAACTTTTTTTGCAGCAACATTAGTGGTGGTAGTGAAGGTGAAGACAGCAGTAACTTTGGGAGCAGCGGCAACTTTAAAGGCAACAGCAACTTTGGGGATAGCGGCAACATTGAAGGCAGTAGCAACTTTATTTGTGATAACTTTGGGGTAGTAGCAACAGCATCTTTGGGGGTAGCAGCAGTAACTTTATTTGCGGCAATTTTGGAGGTAGCAACAGCAACTTTATTTGTGGCAACTTTAGAGGTAGCAGCAACTTTGGGGATAGTGGCAACGTTGGAGGCAGTAGCAACTTTATTTGTGGTAACTTTAGAGGTAGTAGTAACAGCAACTTTGGGGGTAGTAGCAGTAACTTTATTTGCGGCAACTTTGGAGGTAGCAGCAGTAACTTTATTTGTGGCAACTTTGGAGGCAACAGCAGCAACTTTATTTGTGGCAACTTTAAAGGTAGCAGCAACTTTGGAGATAGCGGCAACTTTGGAGACAGTAGCAACTTTATTTGTGGCAACTTTAGAGGTAGCAGCAACAGCAACTTTGGAGGTAGTAGCAGTAACTTTATTTGTGGCAACATTGGGGGCAGCAGCAGCAACTTTATTTCCGGCAACTTTGGAGGCAGCAGCAACTTTAGGGATAGTGACAACTTTGGAGGCAGTAGCAACTTTGGGGGTAGCAGTAACTATATTAGCAGCAACTTTAGAAGCAGCAGCAACATTGGTTGTGGTGGTATTGTCGTCATCTTTTATAATAATTAGAAAATAAAATAAAATAAGAAATGAAATAACAATAAATTAAATTCAAATATTTCGTCTTTTATTTTTTTTAAAAAAAACTAATAAAATTATCCAAATTTTCATCATAAATTAAATGAAAATGTTGTGATGGTGATGGTGAAACAGGAAAAGGAGGAACATCATCTAATAAATAATTAAAAAAAAAATAATAATAAAGATCAATTGATTAATAAATTCATATTATTTTTTTTTTAAAAATTGGCTATATAATTCATACTATTTTTTTTTTCTTTTTTGGAGGTGGGAATTTGGTTATCATCATCATTATCATCATTGTAATTCTTTATTTTCTTTACGATTATTATAATCGCAATGATGTTGTAAATATTTTTTAATACTTTCTTTAATTAACCAACTTCCCATTCTAACTTGAATTGTCAGATTTCTTTTTTTGAATTATTATTACAATATAATAATTAATATTATCCTAACTGTTAATTAATAAAATACTTTATATACCTTTTCTATCACCTTTGATAGAAGGATTATGTCATGGTTTTTGTAGTTGATCTAGAGCTCCGAACAGGTCGGGTCAGGTCGGGTAATTGACTTGACCCGACCTGATAAGGTCAGGTCGGGTCAGACATAAAATTGACCTGAATTAAATATACA